>PITA01006523.1:0-99512 GCA_004023965.1 Spilogale gracilis
CCCTGCTAAGCTTTTCATCTTTTCCTGGATAAGGTGCCCTGCATACAACCCTATAAATATTGGTTACAATTCGTCATCATTATTATTGTTAATATTGTTATTAATATTATAATTATTATTTCCCACCTTCCTCTGTTAAACTATCAGCTTTATAAAGATGGTACTTGCTCAGGGGCATCTGGGTGTTTCACTCAGTTGAGTGTTCAACTCATGATTTCAACTCAGATCATGATCTCAGCAGTCCCCCTGAGCAGACCCCACATCAGGCTCTGTACTCAACAGGAGTCTGTTTGAAATTCTCTTCCTCTGCACCTCCCCCTATTCATTCTCTCTCTCTCCTCTCTCTCTCTTTCTCAAATAAATAAATAAGTAAATCTTTATTTTTAAAGACACTGCTTGTTCAATGTTACTTCCGTAGTATAGTATCTAGCATATAGTAGGCACTCAAAAATAGTTGTTGCATGAATGAAACCTGCACCAGTTGGCTACTATTGTTCACCTCTATGTTACAAAAGTAATATTTTGAAAGAGGAACATTTGCCCTGGAAAATTCAAGAACAATACTTTAAAGGTTATCTCCTTTCACGGTTATACATAATATAGAAAATGAGTTACATTACATATAAGTACATATATGTGTCATACTTAGAAAGATTCAAGACTGCTGGGGCTTTTGCCATTTGTACATAAGAAATCCAAGCCTTGCCCTTCTTGCCTTGTGGCCTCATGAATTTGGCATAGTCACATAACCTTGATGTCGTGTTAATTAGGCAAATGAAGCTGCTCGCATTGGCACAAATTACCCCGGTGAGTGAAGAACATTCGCATCAGTGAGGTCTTTATATCAACAAGAAATGAGGAGCACTAGAAGAACACCGTAAAAATACCCCCTTTTAGATCATTCTTCAAAAGACTGCAAGGTTCAAAACCCCAACTTAGAGACATGTGCCAATTATTGGCATTTGTTAGCTTTGTATTTCTGCTTTCCCCTTTCCCATTATGATTTCAAACTCAATCTGTTTGTACTCTTTAGGTATCTCGCTATACCACCCCCCCCCCTTTTGTACTACAAAATAACTTCCATGTGGTACACACAGCCAGGACAGGAAGACCTTCGGTTTCCCTCAGTTTTCTGTGTTCTCCTGATTGTTACAAACTACTCCAGTGAACTGGATTCCCTTGACCTTTAACTTCCCTCTTCCTGGTCTCCAAAACAGAATCACTTACAGATGAAGCAAGGCTGAAAAACTGCAAACATTTGGGTGCTAAGATGGCTGAAGCTTCCCCCAGAGTAGTTCAGTGCATTGTGCTTTCCTGTCATCCATTTGATTTCTAGCCCCTGATCTGGCCCAAAAATCAAAAGGAAGTTAAAGAACTTAATAAAAGCTGATGTTTTTGCTTTTAGAAAGGAAAAAGATGCTAATACATCAAAGTTCTATTTTTGAAAATTAATTCACAAGCACCTTAGATCTCAGGTCTCAATAAAACTTATTCTTAAAAACCTCAATAATTAAGTGAAACAAATATTTAAAGGGTACCTAATTTGTGCAAGTCACTACAGTGAGAACTATGGGAAGAATGACAAATAAATAATACATAGTTAATGCTATTTTCAAGATTAGACTCCAATGGTAGAGACAAATGCACACATGAAGAAAATTCATATACTACACTGAACAAATTCATCTTTTATATAGAACTGTGCATTGTAAACACAAGTACATACATATATGCACATTTGCACACATATATGTATGCATTAGTGCATAAAGAAAATTTTCTATAATTACCACAAAGTCCTTGCAACATTCCATGTTACTATTAAACAAGAAACTTAAGAATAATTTGCCCAATAAGTTAACTAGTATGTGTCAGGGATAGGCTTTGAGTTCAGCCTCCCTAATACCAAACTCCATGCTCTTTCCACACAGCATCCAATCATCAGTAGTGTACATTATAAAAACCCAAGGGAGAAAAAAAAAAAAAGACAAGACAGAAACAAGCTATTGTTAACATAACGATGAGGAAGTAATTAATGTTTACAATAATTCAAAACACACAAAAAATCCATTAATTCCCAAGTTTTTAACATTTACCAAGTCAAATAGAAAGCTAAAGAAACAAGGGGACTATTCTCACCTCACACATTTGAATTCACACTAAACATAAACCGGGCCCTCACAATTGTGGTGTCAGTCACTCATTGGCCTATTTTTTTTTAAAGATTTTATTTATTTATTTGACAGAGAGAAACACAGCTAGAGAGGGAACACAAGCAGAGGGACTGAGAGGGAGAAGCAGGCTTCCCACTGAGCAGGAAGCCCGATGTGGGGCTCGATCCTGGGTCTCCGGGATCATGACCTGAGCCGAAAGCAGTTGCTTAACCAACTGAGCCACCCAGGCGCCCCACTCATTGGCCTATTTTTAATAAGTTATTTGAAATTTTAACGTAAGTAAGTATCCCTGACATAATATATGACTTTGACCTAATATATAAATTATAACAGATGCTTATGTGATATCATTTTGTGTACTAAAATACTAAAATTCCAATGAAAATAATGTTTTTCATCTCTCTCATAGGTGTACCGAGGACTTCAAAGTTAAACAGCATCCTTTTTGACATCTTAAATAGGCCCAGCAATAAATAAGAGAGGCTGTAACATTTCCTACCACAAATATCAGGTCTCTGTTAACACAGAAAAGTTAGGAACTGAAGTACTCACCTAGAAATTCAAGAAAGTCTGGGGAAGAATACATTACAGAGACTAGAAATCTGACAGGTTCAAGCACATCTCAACCACATGTGTACATAGATCAGACACTCAAGACCTTCAATGATCACATGGATTCTCAACAGAGAAATCTCCATGTGGCCATTTTCCTAGTCACCATCAATTATTCCAAATGAACAACTATCTAAACGTATGTCTTTCCAAGTAATTAAGAACCACCTGATCAACTTAAGGACAGAACAAAAAGCCAGCACATTAAAGAAGTTTGAAAATCATCTTCTAAGACCAGACCATGGCTATTTGGATCCCCTATGACTAAAGCTTTAAATGTTGATTCTCCCAAGATCTAACGGTAGAAATTTTATACTTCAGTGGCTCAGAATATTAGGAGCGCAGAGGATGTTCCCAAAGCACCTATTTGCCCACAAAGAATGACAAAGCAAAGGGGGGGGGAAAAACATGTTCTCTATTATCAACAATTCAATTTCAAAGCAAGGATTCCCTTCAGAGATACATCAATAAACATAACAGTAAATCCGTGTAATAACCCTAATCATGTGACATTGTCTCAGGGTTAAGCTTCCCCAAAATACTTAATTTCAGTTAGTCCTAGTTTTCCCTAAATGAAAAGCCTCCTCAGAGGACTTGGAGCAAGGCAGCCATCGGTCTCACAAGAAGATCCCTTAGTGGAGAAATTATATTAGGTTGTTCCCTGACATCTCTTGTAGCAAAGGTTAGAGGGCAGGACATATTCCAAAAGAACTTCTTCCGTCACACTCTGCTGCTTCTACCAAGTTGACCTGTCAATACGTGCACCTACTGATAACAAGGAAGGCATACAGCTTGAAACTGAACAGTGAAAGTAAAAGTGCAAAGATAAACTTTTATGGATACATCATAACCTAGAGCCAGAACCAGTGTTTTGGAAAAATGAGAGGATTGTTTTGATAAAGCCTGAACATTTACCTTCCCAATCCAAGGCACATCCCCTGAGACAGCCAGGTTACCAGTTTGGTATAAATCCTTTCAAAGTTTTTTCTATACATTTGCATACAAATATGAATTGCCAAGTATATGTGCATTTTAGAGAATATATCACTTATTCTTACTTCAATGTCCTCTTCACACTCAATGATATATCACAGATGCATTTACATGTCTACAGTACATTACAGTTACTTTATGTTTAGACACTCCCCCACTGATAAAACAAAATAAGTTTCTCAGTCTTCAATTATCTGCTCAGTGAGTATCTTTGCAAATGCTTCCTTATTCAAATCTCTTTGATGTCTAATGAGAAGTAAACTGGTGGCTCAAAGGTTATGTGCAATTAAATGTTAATAAATGGAGCCACATTGCTATCTTTGCTGGGTGTGAGTGCCTACTTCCCCATATCCTTCTCAGGATATGCTAGTAGCAAATATTTAAAGACTGCTCATCTGGCTGTTTAAAAGTAGCAGCTAATTTCTGTTTTATATTTTCTTGATTATTAATGAAGTAAAACGTATTTCTATACATTTATTGTCTATCTATATTTCCTTTTCTACACATTGACTACTTATATACCTGTCCATTGTTACACTGGCTTGTCTTTTTCTTAGTGAAATTTGGCAGTTTTTAAAATTTAAAATACAGACACCACAGCCCTTTGTCATACGTGTTACATGTAGTTATCCTATCTTTCACTTGTTTTTCTTTTAATTTTATGATTTATCTTTTAGGTTGATTTTCAACTTATTTATGAAAGCCTTCACTAGCTTGAGGCATTAAAGATACTGTTCTATATTTTTTTCTTAAAGTTTTCAAATCATTTTATTTTTATTCTTTAAGTGTGAGAAATAGAAACACAGTTTGTATTTTCAAAGTAGAGTTATCCCATGATCCTTGAAGTGCCATATTTATCATATATCAAATTTTAATTACATATTATCCATTTTTGGAGATATTGTATCTCCCCGATTCATTAGTCTAGCCCCACACTGCTTTAATTACTATTAACTCTTTTTATTTGGTATACAGCAGAGCAAGGTTTTTTTTTTGGACTTCTTTAAAAAAAATGTCAATTCTTGGACATCAGATTTGACTTGTCAATTTCCATGGGGGGAAAAAAACTATGAAATTGTAATATAAATAGTATTTATCTTAGAACTTACTTTAGGAAGAATTCACAACATCTCATAATTGAGACCCTATATCTAAGATTATTATCATAATATGGCTCTCTATATATTTAGATCTACCTAAGCCTTTATAAAATTTAATTAATTGAATTTAATTCACTGACTTTTCATTATTAACATCTGATAATACTGTTCATTCTAGGCTATCTCCTACTACTACTCCATTACTATTCTTTTTAAAAAATTTTCTACCTGCTCTTGTCCACTTACTCTACTAAATAATATTTAGCATACTTTAATTCTAAAATAAAAACTGTATGTTATCTTCCTCCTTATGAAAAGCATACATATTTCAAAGGGAAGTGAGAAAAGAGACACTGGGAGAGTATATTCCAGTACTCCAGGAAGTTTATGTTTGGTGATTAACTGTGATGTTGGGAGCACAGGTTTAGGAGTGGTAGATAACGACAGGCAGTCAGACTACAAAATGTAAGAGTGGAGAGCTCACGGACAACTTGCATATTCCAGAGGATTGACCAAACACTACTTAACTATGTGATGGCACAAACTTAAATCTAGAGTTCTATCACTTGCATAAAGTCACCCTATGTTTACATGTGATTTCAAATTTAGAGCTTCCTAGCATAGATGTGGATGTATGCTCACTGCAGTTTAGGAGTGGGCTGGGTTAAAGGAGCCATCTTAGCAAGGATGTGTCAAATCAGTAAATGAGCATCATCAGAAAATGGAGAATGAATCAAGTCAGGTGGATGGGCTTTCCTCCTTAGTTATGGAAATTAGAGAAATAAATGACCTAAGGATTAGCAGATAAATCTTTTACTGAGTACCAAAAGCAAATGAATTTTGCAGAAAAGGAAAGAGTGAAAGATAGAAAGATCAGAGAATTGGGGGAGGAGCAAAGGTTTCTGAGAACCACAGAGCAGTCAGAAAAGTCAAGTGCGCCCAGGTAGTCTCTTGCTTTTCCTACTTCCCTCACCCTCCTTTAGGTAATGACTTCCACCTGTATCTAGTCTCTCTTTTCTCTGGCCTCCTGTTGCTGTTTGCCCTGATACTGCTCAAGCAAAACACCTTTTTTTTACTTCCCCTCCTAGAGAAAAAAATGCCTGGCCCCTTGTTATGGACCATGTTCTTTGCTAACGGCAATAAGTGGCAATCTATCTATTAGATGAAGAAGTCTTACTAGTGAATAATTTAGCTTCCTGAGACTTTTGCAGTTTATCTTAGATCAAATGTGCATGTTCAGGGATTCCAGAAGACAATTTTTGGTCAGGGAGGCTTTTAGCATTGTTGTAATCAAAATAAAAAATCAAAATAAAAAATGTGTTGTAATCAAAATCTGCACAGTGACCCTGGCAGGAATGTTTGTGGAGAAATATTGTCATGAGGGGAAAGAAAGAAAGAAAGAAAAAAAAACACCAAACACTGAAATCTAAGACACTGTCTTGCCTAATGCAAGACATCTGGTTACCTTATACTAATGTAGTCAGTACCTCAGAAAAATAAAAAAATGCAGAACACTGATGGCCAAGTTAACTTTGCCATATGAAGCTTAGCTCTGGAATTTCCTGTATTTGTATTTTGATTGCAATTCATGTTCTAGGTTTATTCTTCTCATTCTCCCTGAAAAGAGGTGAGGGAGGGGGTGAGAGGGAGGAAGGGAAAGGACAGAAAGGAGAGAGTGGGAAAGAGGGAAAGGAAACAGGAGAAAAAGAGAAAGTGTATAAAAGATTTGTGAGGTAGGGCCACCTGGGTGCAACAGCTGGTTGAGCATCTGACTCAGTTTCCACTCAGGTCATGATCTCATGGGTGGTGGGATCTAGCCCCACCTCAGGCTCTCCTTCAGCAGGGAATCTACTTGAAAGATTCTCTCCCTCTGCCCCTCCCCACACTTTCTCTCTCTCAAAATTAATAAATAAATCTTTTTTTAAAATTGTGAGGCTAAAGTCTAAGGCTCATTTACCCCTCATAAATGTGTGTGGGGGGAATCCTTAGCTTGAGGAAGAGTTATTTTAAGCTGATAATACTAGCAATCCAAATGGGTTAAGTGTTTTGATTATAACAAACACCATAAAATACTTAAACAAAAACTCTCTTAAATAAGACTCTTAAGTCACCATTATCAGCTTCATCTTCAGAGTCTTTCCTGTCAAATGCCAGAATGGTAGTTTTACGTCCTCTTTGGTCACATACATAGAAATAAGGCTCAGTTGGGACCAAGACTAAGAAAGGGGATTAGATGATGCTAAAACATTGCCCCAAAAGGTACCGATGTCACACTGCACAGTCCATTGGAGCGAAGTCCTAGCTCCCAAATTTCTGTTCTTCAAAGTTATAAGAAGCTGAACTGGCTGAGATCTACAGAGTTGTGTTCACTCAGAAGTTGCACAGAAGGACTCTCACTATGAACTTGTGGTTTCTCCTGCTTGGTATTCCAAACAGCCCAAGACTACTCTCTAATTTCATACAGGGAAGTACTTTACCTACATAATTTTGGATGACAAACACATAATTCTTAAGAATCTAATTTATAAAACAGTGGCAAAAAGCCTTACTGAAAAAGAATTACATCTTGATCTTAACCTATTTTTATAAAGAAGGTTGTTCTTAATTATCTGTAGACAGGAATGTCTGTGAAATTGCTGGGCTTGCCTGACTGAACCTGGAAAACACACATTTTCCTGTTTATTAATCCGTGGCTCTAACTCTGCCTCTTGTTCTTCCTCTTTCTCCATTCGTGTAACAGGCATAATCAGTGTTGTGATAAAGCTTGCTAGTACTGGCTCCTGAGAGCTGACCTTGCCACAATTCTTCCTAATTCCACACACAGTAACCTTAGTAGCTTGAAACCAGTCATTGTGAAAATATTTACACCACAGACATGGGCAAACACTACAAAAATGAGAGCTTTTCTCCAGAGAACCAGCTGTTAAATATATATCACATAACTGACAATGAAGTATGGTACCCTTATTCACAGTATGCTGACAAGCTTCAGATATGTTGTTCAAAATGTTTGACTTTGTTATTTCCTATATAGACTGTCACTATTCTGACTTTGAAAGTGATCACTGAAGCAGTCTATGTGGTTTTTTTACTATAAACCATTAAGAACATTATAGAAAACCATTAATGAAGAACTTGATTCCCCACTATTTTTTAAAGCGATTAACTTTAAAATTAGGATTGATCTCAGTCTAGAATTTAATGTGAAGTGACATATGTACTTATTCATGAAACATCTGACCCATCACAAAGTTCCATTTGCCTCTCAGTGTAATGGAGGATTTACTGAAGGTATAATTAAAGATCCTTAAAATGTTTCTCACCCTACATCTTCAAGGGTTAGTTAGACCTGGCAAAAGTTCCAGAAGGAGGAGCTAGGAAGTTTGTAGTACAGTTCTGAGTTGGTTGGGTAATTTGCTTCTCCCTCATTGGTCAAGCAAGGATATCAGAATGGAACAGACCACAGTGGAATGATCCCACCTTTGTGCAGAGCTACACAGTACTCCTATGATCAGGACAAATCTGTCAAGAGGGCCTCCTGGAAGGAACCGTGCAGTTGCAAAACCACAAACCATGGATTTGAGTCTGTTTCTATTAGAGAATTCTCTCCCAGACATTATGTCATTTTATTTTTCTTTTAACGTTGTTTATGAACAAGTCTCTAACTACAGTACAGGAAATGTGTTGATTATACTTATCACAATGAAACTGTTTTCCAAACACTTAACCATTTTCCTGCCAATAAAATAACTTGGAAGGATTTGGGCAGATAGACAATTTATTCATTAAAGTGTTTATATATTCATGTATAAGGTTATTTTCCATATCAAAAATTCAAATCTCATAACTAAACAATTCCTTGAGATTGAAGCATTTTATCTAGTTAAGAAACACAAAAACAAATTATTAAACTGTTTGAGGATACTTACAAGTTATTTTTTTAAGATGGAAAAGTGTATGGTCAAGTATTTCCTGAATACTAAAGGAATTTATGTATAATATATTTACATACAGTATATTAGCAATACAGAATCATCAGCTTCATCAATATAAGTCTCAAAAAAACTCTAGAATTCAGAAACTGGATCTTAGAAATCATGTATTTTTTTAAAATTAACATATAATGTATTATTTGCTTCAGGGGTACAGGTCTGTGAATTATCAGTCTTGCATAATTCACAGCACTCACCATCACCATAGCACATACCCTCCCCAAGGTCCATAACCCAGCTACCCTATCCCACCCCCTCACCCTCCAACAACCCTCAATTTGTTTCCTGAGATTAAGAGTCTCTTATGGTTTATCTCCCTCCCCAGTCCCATCTCTTTTCATTTTTTTCCTCCCTACCCCCTACAACCTCCTGCGCTGCCTCTCAAATTCCTCACACATCAGAGAGATAATATGATAATTGTCTTTCTCTGACTGACTCATTTCACTCAGCATAATATCCTTCAGTTCCATGGATAAAGAAGATCTGTGGTATATATATACAATGGAATACTATGCAGCCATCAATCACGTCTGATTTCTTAATGTAACAGATGAAGGAGCCAAATGGTAAGATTTTTGGGGTGCATACATCTCAGAGGTGGCTGTACCCTTGGTCCTAAATCAGGCATTCTAATTTCCAAAAGCATTTTCCTTGGCACCACAATCTTTCCAAGATAATAGGCTAAATATTCTAACATAGCATTTGCAGGGTCACAGTTTCCCCCATTTCTCAAAAAAAACTTTAGTACATTTAAGATAAATCAGTTTATTTGGTATCTTCATTCTTCTTTAAAGATTTTATTTATTTATTTTAGAGAGCGTACACACGAGAGAGAGAGAGAGAGCGAGCGCACATAGGGGGAGGAGCAAAGAGAGAGGGGGACAAGCAGACTCCACCCTGAGCATGGGGCCCAACTCACACAGCCCCTAAGATCATGACCTGAGCCAAAACCAAAAGTAGGATGCTTAACCAACTGAGCCACCTAGGTGCCCCCGGTGTCTTCATTTTTTAAATTATAATGAAACATCTTTATAATACATATGTTGAAATATGAAATCACCCCATTTGCTGGGGCAGGCGGTATATTTCTGGTGATTTGTTTTGTTTTGTTGTTTCTTTTCCATGCTATAGTATTTATCTTTCACAGTTGCCTTGCAAGAGCTAATAACTGCATTCACTTCTAGTGAACCAAGAGTAGAAACACTGGTTTATAAAGAATGAATACATCTAGGGGTGCCTGTGTATGTATCCTGAAGGCATGACAATAAAGCTCCTTATGGTTTGGTCACTGCCTTGGCCCAGAAGGTACTTCTACACCTTCAAACATCAACATTTCTGGAAAATTCTAAGGAATTTTCTCCTGTTAGCATTTCTTCACCCTATGCCTTCAGGGTTAGTTAGAGCTGGCAAAGTTCCAGAAGGAAGAAGCTATGAAGTCTGCACCATTGTACACATAGCGTTGCCTTCCCAATCTGGGCCTATCAAACAAATAGCTTCTTTTCACTGGGCAGTCCAAACAAACCAAGCTCAAACTGGAAAGGAGACAGGAAAGCTTGTGCGTACAGGTTAAATCCCAAGCATTGTTCCAGTAACCTGCCCACAGCCCCTGCTCTGGGAGATATGTTCTGAGTCCAGTATAAGACAATATGTTTCTGTAAGAGTTAGGATTCACAGTTAGAGAAATTAAGCAAAAAAGGAACTTAACATATTCAAACCACAGTCACAGTTAGAATCAGATCACTGTTTTCTTTCAAATTAGATTGCTTTCCACTTAACTACACATCAATTTAATTTTTAGTAACACAGAGGAAAACCACAAGAGCAATTACACGCAGCAAAGATTTACTTGCAGATGCCTCTTCAGGGGTTTAATAAAGCCTTCACTTGGGGGGAAGCCCCTAATATAATGGAGATATCACATTCTGAATTCAGTTCCCATGTAGGAAAACCCTACTACTCTCTAAGATGGAGGTTATTCTTTGGGGAGCTGATTCTTTCCAAATCCCATATTCTTCTCATTATCTGTGTTTTTTTATTTGTGAAGTTCACTTCTTAGTTTTAGACTAGAGTTGGAAAAGGTCTCGAAGATCCTGCCTAATGCAAGGATTTTTGAGCACTGCAAATAGTCATGTAACATTTTCTTAAATATCTTTATTGAGAGGGAATACATTTTCAAAATTCTTATAGAGGCCCTATTGCAATGGAACAAGAAGGGTGTGTGTGTGTCACCTCTATAGCATACTTATACCAAATTCTTAACACCAGTGAAATTGTAAGAAAACAACAGATAAATCCAAAATGGAGGATATACTACAAAATACCTGACCACTATTTTTTTAAATGTCAACATCACGAAAGACAAGGAAGGACTGAGAAACTATCACGGATAGGTGGCGACATGATGATGAAATGCAATGTGGCATTTTGAGCTGGATAATGGAACAAAAAAATACATTAGGATGAGTGACATCATCAAGATGTCATAGGCTGTTCCTGACTTCACTCCCCCTCACAAAAACAAGCAGCAACTATTCAAGAACAAGACACCAACGAGGGAGTCTTAGAACATGGGAATTAAGCTGAAGTATCTCCTGTACCATAAAGACCCAAACAGCATTAAAAGCGTCAGAGAAGTGGCTACATAGTGACTGCATTATCCCTCCCCAGGACACCACATAGGGTGGTCTCTCCTACACCTCCAAATCCTCCAGTGGGAAAAAATAACCTGGTGGGAAGGGGATAACTAACTCCCTCCCCCCAGCATGGTGGGCTGCTTCATGGGAGCCCTTATTCTGATCTTATACCACAGGCATTGCAGGGGAATCTGAGAACCTCAACCACAGGGAATCTGACTATGATGGAAAAGGGGGGAAAGGTTTGCTACAATCAGCATATGCATCTTAATAGATCAATTTCACACCTGCAGTGCTCAAGTAGTAATCCAACCAGTGCCTTTATTCATCTGCAAAACTAATTCAGGGGCACGATCTAACCAGGGAACTCAGTAGGGTGAAGACCTGCCTGATTTGGATCCTGGAATGAGATGTTTTGCCAGCCGTAGAGCCTGGTTTGCCCATGTCATGGCAAGGAACTGAATCACCAGCCCACCTACTATGATAAGTATCTCCAGGCCCCATCTGAGGAGAAATACTGTGACAACTTCTGGAAGCAAAACAGCCCAGTGGCACTTGAGCTAAGAGACAGGTGGAGAGAAGTGATTGCCCCCACAGCAAAGCCTTGCTATGCACAGGCAGGGGATTAATTCACAAGCAAGGCTGAGGGTAGCTCCCAGCCCTTTCTAACATGAAAGCCTGTTTGGGAAATTGACAGTAAGTGTAGAATAACTCCTCCCCCTCCTACCCAGGCAAGAAAGCTAAGACACAAACCCCACCCACTTTGGATAGTGTCTTCCCACCCCATCTGACCAGAAAATCTGGTGACAACTCCTGCAAGCTGTGCAGCCCACTAGTACTTGAGCCAAGAGGTGGGCAGGCAGAGCTGGTAGTTTGCAGAACAAAGCCAGTGGCCTTGTTCAGTCAGGACATTTGGAGTACAGGTCAGCTTGAGTTAACACAGCAAACAAAGTTTTACCAGCTTTAAAGATGCTTCTCCTACTGTTCCTGAGCAGGGAATCTAATTCATAGTCCCAGTCATTGCTGAATAAAGCCTTCAGCCTTTCTGACTAGGGAACCTAACCAGAGTACATGGGAATCTACATAGCCCATTAAAATGCCATACATACATACATACATACATACATACTGGCACCTGAACAAAGAGTACAGCTCATGGGTTTTCCTCATCTTCAAAGCAAAACCAGTGGCTTCACCTGACCAGGGAATTCAGTGCACACCCTAGCCTGATTTGGATCCTCTAACAATGAACTGTGTAGGTCTTGAATACTGAACTGCTGACCTGCCAAGACAGGGAAGTTAATTCATATCCCCATGTACTACTGAATATGGTACCCAGTCCCATATAGTGAGCCTGATCAAAGAACCAGAGCGCATCCTAGACTCACTTGGATTGGGAACCAAGCCAGAAGTCTTATCCAACTATCCTCAGCCAATGGTACAGGCCCCATCCTTATCCTCAACTTGAACAGTTGCCGTGACCAAAAATAGACCATAATAGGAGGCCCCATCTGCCTAAAGACATTATTAGCAGACACAACTAGAAACTCAAACTGAGAAGACTGGTGAAGAACTGTCCCTGTCAAAGCAAATCACTAAGACTGAAAGAGGAGACCAATTATTCAAATGTATGGATGTCAATATAAGGATCATAAAAGTCAGGTAAACATGACACCACCAAAGGAAACTAATAAAACTCCAAAAAGTGACCTTAAAGAAATGGAGATCTATGAACTGTCAGAAAAAAATTCAGAACAATTCTTGTCAGGAAGCTTAGTGGACTATAAGAAAATACAGATAACTAACAAAATTGAGAAAATAATGTGTGAACAAACTGAGAAGTTGGACAAGGAAATAGCAACTATCAAAAAAAAAAAAAAATTCCGCAAAACCCAGAAATCCTAGACCTGAAAATATATAATAACTGAACTGAAAAATTCAATAGAGTTTAAAAGTAGACTCAACCATGCAAAAGAAAAAAATCAGCAACCTGGAAGATAGAACATTGGAAATTACCCAATTAGAGGAGCAAAAAGAATAAAAAAGAGTGAAGAAGCCCTATGGGAATTGTGGAGCATAATAAAGAAACAATATTCACATCATGGGAATTCCAGAAGGAGAAAAAAAAATGAGAGGGAAATAAATATTTAAAGCAATAATGGCTGAAAATTTCCTAAACGTAGGGAGAACACTGGACATTAAGATCCATGAGAACCAAAGAATCACAAATAGGATGAATCCAAATAGGGCTTTACTGGGACATATTAAAATTAAACTGTCAGAAGTTAAAAATAAAAACAACAAAAAAGGATTTTTAAGAGCAGCAAGAGAAAAGAGAATAGTTATGTACAAGGGAAGCCTCATAAGATTACAGGCGGATTTCTCAACAGAATCTTTCCAGGCCAGGAGAGAATGGGATGACATATTCAAAATATTGAAAGAAAAGAACTCTTAACTAAGAATTCTATATCCAGCAAAGTTGTCCTTCAGAAACAAAGAAGGGATAAAAACCTTCCTGAACAAATAAAAGCTTAGGGAGTTCATTATTACGAGACTTGCTACAGGAAGTTCTTTGAGTGGAAGTAAATAAACACTAATTAACACCTTAAAAATATAAAAAGATAGTGTAAATCTCACCAGTAATGATAAATATATAGTCATAGATTCTGCAGTATGGTAATAGTGGTGCATAATTAACTTACAAAGCTAGTTTAAAATCAAAAGAAAAAATGTAGTATAAATAACCATAAGTACAATATATTAGTTATGCAATATAAAGAATGTAAATTATAACAGAAACAACTTAAGATGTCAGGGGGAGAAGGAGTAAAAGTGTAAAGTTTGAAAACTGTGTTGAAATTATTATTAGTTTAAAATAAGGTATTATGTTTAAGGTATTTTTTGTTAAGTTTCATAGGAAACAAAGAAAAATCCTGTAGTAATTACACAAAAAAACCATGATAAAGAAGCCAAAGCATACAAACACCAAAACAGCAAAATATAAAAAAGACAGAAGGATAAGAAACCAGGATCTACAAAATAATCAGTAAACAATTAGCAAAATGGCAATAGTAAGTTCTTACCTCTCAAGAATTACTTTAAACATTAGGGTATTAAATTCTCTAATTAAAAGACACAGAATAGCTAAATGGATTTAAAAAGGAACCAGAGGATGCAATAATATACTGCCTACAAGAGACACAGTTTAGCCTTGAAGACACACATAGATGGAGAGTACAGAGATGAAGAAAGACATTTCAAGCAAATTGTAACCAAAAAGAAAAAAAAAAAAAGCAGGTGTAGCTATACTTATATCAGACAATATAAGACTTTAAACTAAAAATGGTAAAAAGAGACAAAGGTCATTATAAAATGAAAAAGGGTCAATGCATCAAGAAGTTATAACAATTGTAAATATTTATGCACCTAACATCAGAGCATCTAAATATATAAAGCAACAATTAACAGAACTAAAAGGAGATATAAACAGTAACACAATAATAGTTGGGAACTTTAATACCCTACTTTTACAATGGATAGATCATAGAGACAATCAATAAGGAAATAGTGGATATGAAAAACACCATACACCAAATGGATCTAACAGACATATACAGAACATTCAATCCAACAACAGCAGAACAAAAATCCTTCTCGAGCACACAGGAACATTTTCCCAGATAGACTCTATTAAAGACAACAAAATAAGTCTTAACAAATTCAAGAAGATTGAAATCATACCAAGTATCTTCTCTAACTACAGTGGCATGAAACTAGAAATCAATGATAAGAGGAAAACTGGAAAATTCACAAACACTTACTTAAACAACCAAAGAATAAAAGAAGAAATTTAAAAGGTAAATTAAAAAGTTTCTGAACAACCAAAGAATAAAAGAAGAAATTAAAAGGTAAATTAAAAAGTTTCTTGAGACAAACAAAAGTGGAAACACAAACCAGAACTGGGATGTAGCAAAAGTAATTCTAAGAGGGAAGTTCATAGCAATAAACACCTACGTGAAAAAGCAAGAGATCACTAAAGATTACTATGATCACTAAAATAAACACATTCTTTTGCTCCTCTACTCTCAACACCCTAAGGAACTATGATTGGACAACGCAGAGGGAATGAAAAAATTCTTTTCTTGGTAAATTGTATATTTCTCCTGAATCAGGAAGAAATAGAATATCTGAATAGATCAATTACTAGTAAAGAGATTAAGTCAGTAATCAAAAATCTCCCACAAAAGAAAAGTCTAGGATCAGAGAGCTTCACTGATGAATTTTATCAAACATTTAAAGAAGAATTAACAACATACCCATCAAAATCTTCTAAAAAAATCAAAGAGGAGGGAATACTACAAAACTCATTTTACAAAGCCAGTATAATCCTCATAACAAAACCACAAAAACACACTACTAAAAAAGAAACTATAGGCCAATATCACTGATGATTATGCAAAAATTCTCAATAAAATACTAGCAAACTAAATTCAGCAGCACATTAAAAGGACCATGAAATGTATCCTTGAAATGCAAGGCTTGTTCAATATAAGCAAATTAATCAATGTGATACATCACGTTAATAGAATGAAAGAAAAAAATCATAAGATTATCTCAGTAGATGCAGAAAAATCACTTGATAAAATTCAACATCCATTGAGGATAAAAAATCTTAATGCACTAGGCATGAAAGAAACATATCTCAATATAATAAAGACCATATATAACAAACCCACAGCCAACAAAAAGACTTGTTATACTTGACAGTGAAAGGTTGAAACTTTTCCTCTAAGATTAGGAACAAGATAGGAGGGCCCATTCTCACCACACTTATTTAACACAACAGTAAAAATCCTCCTAGAACAATCAGGCAAGAAAAAAAAAAGTAGAACAATTGTTAAAAAAAAAATTGTCTCTATTTGCAGTTGACATGATTTTATATATAGAAAATCCTAAAAACTCAACCAAAAATCTGTTTGATCTAATCCATAAACTCGGGAATGTAGCAGAATATAAAATTAACATACAAAAATCAGTAGCATTTCCAGATACTCACAATGAATTTTCTGAAAAAATAAATAAATCAATGCTGTTGAAATAGCATCATCCAGGATGCTTGGGTGGCTCACTCAGTTAAGTGTCTGCCTTTGGCTCCAGTTATGATCCCAGGGTCCTGGGATCAAGTCCTGCATCAGACTCTGCTCAGCCGGAAGCCTACTTCTCCCCTCTGTTTGTTCTTTCTCTCTCTCTCTCTCTCTCTCTCTCTCTCTCTCTCTCTCTCTCTCTTTCTCTCCTCTCTCACAAATAAATAAATAAAATATTTAAGAAACAGTATCATCAAATATAATAAAATACTTAGGAACAAATGTAACTAAGGAGGTGAAAGATCTCAGCTCTGAAAACTGCAAGACATTGATAAATGAAACTGAAGAAGATACAAATATATGGAAAGGTATCCTGTGCTCATGAACTGGAAAAATTGATATTATTAAATGTCAAAACTACCAAAAGCCATCTATAAATTTAATGCAATCCCTATTCGGATTCCAATGGCATTTTTTACAGAAGAAAAACACACGTAAAATTTATATGGAATCAAAAAAGACCTTGAACAGCCAAAGAAATCTTACGAAGAACAAAACAGGAGGCATCACACTTCCTGATTTTAAGCTATACTATAAAGCTACAGTTATCAAAACAGTATGGTGTTGGTATAAAAACAGATGAATAGACCAATGGAATAGCATCAAGAGACCAGAAATAAACTGAAACATGTACAGTCAAGTAGTATTAAACAAGAGATCCATTAATACTCAATGGAGAAAAGATAGTCTTTTCAATAAACAGTGCTGAGATAATTGGTATTCACATGTAAAATAATGAAGCTGGACCTATATCTTAAACCACTCATAAAAATTAACTCAAAATAGATGAAAGACTTGCTTGTAAAACCTGAAACCATAAAACTCCTAGAAGAAAAAGGTCAGACTAAAGCTCCCTGACATAGGTCCTGGTAATGATTTTTTTGGATATGACACAAGCCACAAAATCAAAAATAAACAAGTGGGACTACCTCGAACAAAAGCTTCTGCACAGCCAAAGAAACAATTAACAAAGTGAAAGAATTGCCTATGGGATGGGAAACAATATTTTCAACCCACATACCTGATAAGAAGTTAATGTCCAAAATATATAAGAACTCACACAACTCAAAAACAAACAAAAAGCCCAAATAACCCAATTAAAAAATCAGCAAGGTGCCTGAACAGATAGATTTCCAAAGAAGATCTACAAAAGGCTAATGGGTACCTGAAAAGACGCTCAGTATCACTAATCATTAGAGAAATGCAAATTAAAATTGCAATGACAAGGATGCCTGGGTGGCTCAATTAAGTGGCTGACTTCTGCTCAGGTCATGATTCCGGGGTCCTGGGAATCGAGTCCCAACATCAGGCTCCCTGCTCAGTGGAGAACCTGTTTCTCTTTTTCCCTCTGCCTGCTGCTCCCTCTGCTTGTGCTCTCTGTGTGTGTGTCAAATATAAATATATATATTTTTAAAATTGCAGTGTCATATCACCTCACACCTGTCAGAATGGCCATCATAAGAAGACAAGAGATAAATGCCGGTGTGGAGGTGGAGAAAATGTAACCCTTGTGCACATTTGGTGGGACTGTGATTTGATACAGCCACTATGCAAACAGAACAGAGGATCTTCAAAAAAACCAGAACTGTCATATGACCCAGAAATTCTACCTCTGGGAATATATCCAAAGGAAATGAAAACACTAACTCAAAAAAGGTATCTGTACCCCCATGTTCATAGCAGCATTATTTTCAATAGCCAAGATAGAGAAACAACCTAAGTGTCCATCAAGAGATAAATAAAGAAGCTGTGGTAACTATGGAATATTATCTAGCCATAAAAATAACAAGGAAATCCTCATTTTGACAGCAGGGGTAAAATTGGAAGGTAGTATGCTAAGTGAAATAAGTCAGACAGGAAGGAAAATTCTATATGATCTCACTTACATGCCTAATCTAAACAAAACACACACAACAACTCATAGAAAAAGAGATACAGGAAAGTTGTTAAGAGTGTAAATCCTATAAGATCTCATCACAAGGAGAAATTTTTTTCCTTCACTCTTTATTTTTTGCTTGTTATTGTACCTATATAATATTGAACCTATTTTTAGTATAGGTTCTGAACCTATACTGAATCTATTTTGGTAAGCATATCACAATATATGTAAATCAAGCCATCATGCTGTATGCCTTAAACTTATATAATGAGGTATTTTAATTATTTCCCAATAAAATTGAGAAAAAATACATTAATGGGAAACCTGGGGAAATTCAAATGTTAATTTCTTAGTTTTTTTTTTCCTAAGATTTTATTTATTTATTTGACAGAGAGAAACACAGCTAGAGATGGAACACAAGCAGGGGGAGTCAGAGAGGGAGAAGCAGGCTTCCCACCAAGCAGGGAGCCCGATGCGGGGCTCGATCCCGGGTCTCCGGGATCATGACCTGAGTCAAAGGCAGTCGCTTAATGACTGAGCCACCCAGGCACCCCAATTTCTTAGTTTTGATGAATATACCATGGTTATATATAATGTTTATATTAGATATTACATTACATACAATGTTAACTTTAGAGGAAGCTGGGTGAAGGGTATCTAGAAGGACTGTACTGGCTTTGTAAAACTTCTCAAAGTATAGAATTATGTTAGAATACAGTCAAGTAAACATTATCATATAAAGATAGTATTTCCATTTTATGGTGAAGAATCTGATTGACTAAGGTGAGAGTTAAAGAGTGAATTTTTAACCTCTGCCTATCCTTTACCTTTTTTGTATCTTAGACATCAACATTTTGCTGAGAAGCTACAAAAGAATATGTGTATCAAGTCTTGTTTTGAACTCTTTGACCAGTTTCTGCCACTTACAAACTTGGGCAAATTTCCTAGGATATAAAATGTCAGGGTGATTGGCACAACATGTGAGCTCAATACCTGTTAGCCACCTACTTCATCCCCACTGAAGGCACAGAAGCTGACTTAGCTAATATCCAAGCAGCCACTTAAACAGCAGTTCCCAAACCTGGCTAAGCATCAAAATCAGCTGGAGAACTTTCGAAAAATATAAATTCCCAGGTCCCATTGCATTTTTATAAATCTCCCCAGGTAATCCAAATTCAGGAGGCATTGTTCTTTAGTATTTAGATTTACCAAAGGGAGTTCTTTACACAGGGTTCCTTAAAAGTCAAGAATTTAAATCTAAAGCTTCTGAATAAAGAACTGATAGATCCTTTATAATAGGTAACATGCATAGTTCTCCCTTCCCTGAAGGGAGCATTGGAAAGGGGGCATTTGCATGTTATTTAAGGAAAGATGTAACTGCAAGAACTTAATCTCCTAACCAATCCTAAATGCATATTGATGTATCCTCATTGTAATCACTTTGTATTTAATCCTCTTGCTTTCATTTTTCAGTTTACCAGAGCCAGGAATATGTCCTTTCATTTAGCTTGGATTTGCTCATTCAATTACTTAGCTGTCATATTTTAGAAAATAGTCATGACGAATTTGGGCCCAGGTGGGAAAACGGGCCCAGGACACAGGACAGTAAGAAAACACTGAATGAGTTAAGAGAAGGAATAAAGACAGAACATTGAATAATTTTTTTTTTTCTTAAAGATTTTATTTATTTATTTGACAGAGAGAGAGATCACAAGTAGGCAGAAAGGCAGGCAGAGCGGGGGAAGCAGGCTCCCTGCCGAGCAGAGCCTGATGCGGTTGTCAATCCCAGGACCCTGAGATCATGACCTGAGCTGAAGGCAGAGGCTTCAACCCACTGAGCCACCCAGGCGCCCCAGAACATTGAATAATTTTTAACTGGGGGTCAGCTCCATTGGTTAATGAAGACAAAATATATTTAAAATATCCATACATTTACACATATCCATACATTAAAATATACATACATTTACATGTATACATACATGCCTGCGTATGCATGTGTGTCCATGCATATAAACCATACACATGTGTGCACACACATATATACACGTGTGTACATGTATATGTAAATGTACATGTATATGTATATAAAAACCTAGATAGAACCAAATAAATGGTTTTCTAACATTTAGAGTCCAGGGAAGACAGCAAAATAGAAAATACAAGAGAACTTACTAGTGGACAAGAAGAGAGCAGCATGGTGGTTCAGTAAGATTGGGTCAGGGGATGGGATTGATAAAGCCAGGATGAACAATGGATAGAAACACTGAACAAGAATATAGCAAAGAACAGGTGACTTACCAAAGGAAGCCGACCACATTTTCAGCTACTGAGTCACAGCAACACAACCCTACACTTTATTGGAACTGGCTTCTGCTGTGAAAATACAGATGTCTGTAGAGAGCTCATCATGCCTTTAGAACAGAGTTCTATTTTGTTATTTTGTTTTCATGTTACAAAGAGGTCTTTGGGAATTGTGATTAAAAACAACATTGCATGTTGTGACTTTTAAGCATCTATAGAAGCTTTGCAATCTCTGGCCTAATTTCTTTTCTTTCTGTGTGTCCCTAAAAAGCTGCTCTAAAACAGCTTATTCAAAATCAATGGGCAATCCGTGTGCGGATTAGCTCCAGGGGTTTCATGCAAAGATAAGGCTGTGGCTATTAATGAGGAAAGGTCAGGCTGGAGTTAGAGAATAGTTTCCCATTGCTTGGACCCCTGCCTTCTCTCATCACATCATAAAAGCTTCTAAAACACAGGTATTCCCATTAATTAACTTTTAAAGAAGACTTGGAGTTTATTTGTAGATGTGGTATTTTTTTTCCAAAATTAACTTGTACTTATTGTAATTTTTAAAAAGTGTGACATTAAAATTCCTTCATAACAATCAATAATTCTAGACTTCTAGAAGTCTATCCGAAGAAAATGATAAGAAATGCTATGACTTACACAAAAGTCATTTAATCATATCATTATTTATAACATCAAAAATCTGTAAATAACCTAAGTGCCTAAAGGGAATAACTACATATAACAGGATATAGTCATGTAATGATACACTGGGTGACAATTTAAATTACGTTTATGAATAAGTTATTAACATGGGGAATCCCTGTTATAATACATTTGCAGAAAAAAGCAGGTATTATATCACTTCTGAAGTATGATTTAAATTAAATATAAATGAGCATGTATATGAGACAGCAAAGGGTAATACTTAAATGTTCAGACTTACCTTGGGGTAAGACTGCTTAAATTTGAATTCAAGAGCGCCTGCGTGGCTCAGTGGGTTAAAGCCTCTTTGCCTTCAGCTCAGGTCATGATCTCAGGGTCCTGGGATTGAGGCTCGCATCAGGCTCTTTGCTCAGCAGGGAGCCTGCTTCCTCCTCTCTCTCTGCCTGCCTCTCTGCCTACTTGTGATCTCTCTCTCTCTCTGTCAAACAAATAAATAAAATCTTTAAAAAAATTTTAAATTCAATTACTCCACCACTTCACTCTGTGTGCTCTTGGGCAAGTTACTTAAGCTCTCTGTATTTTAGTCCCCTGTAGTATAGGAAGGGTTGTATCACCTAAAATATGCTTGTGAGGATCAAATAAAGAAACTTTCATAAAGCACCTGGAATATATAAAGCACTACTCCATGTGCTTATATTAATTTCTTCATGTGATAAATTCAATAAAGAAACTATGAATGCATTGGTTCATAATTCTCAATAAGTATTATAACTATTGGCACTGTTAGTATTATTATATTATGATTAATTTTTTATAATCTAGGAGAAAAGGAGACCCAAATGTTTACAGAGGTTACTTCTATACACAGTAGGTTTAATATGGAACTATTATTTTCTATTCGTATTTCTGGTTTTTATAAATTTAGGACAAGATGCATGCAAGTCTTTTAAAATCAAAGAAAAATAAAATCACCTGATATAAACATTAAAAAAATTTAATGTGACAATTTTCAGACCTTGAAATGTCAAAATGCATGCACTATAGTGCTACTCATTGCAAATAAGGCTTACATATAAGAACTTCTAACACACTAGTGTTATTTCTAAGTTATAGACTCTGACCTCTTAGAGTAAGAAGGGTTTCCCCAACAGCTGAGCTACAATTTAATCCTGTTCCTGCCCACCTAATTGTTAAAGTTAGACCAGCCCATTCCTAATTGATACGCTTTATTTATGTCTTCTCTTTAAAAGGAATACCCTTAAATACAACACCATCAGCAATGGGTATCGGTTTGTTTTGCTTAGTTGTGCTCAATCTCTAGCATCAAAAAACATAATTAAAATGAAAAACAAAGGTCTGAGGAATAGAAACAACGTCCAATTCTGAAACAAAATGACATCAACCCAAACTAAGTAAGATTATTACTCCAGGAAAGCCGTGACAAACTATCATGGGATTTAGACACCAAGAGTGACACATCTTAATTTGTTTTACACATGCCACCCCCAAGAGTGTAAATAAGATTTGATAAGACCTATCAGCTTTCCAAGTCTGATTTATTTCTCCCTTCAGTCTAACTGGCTAGCACTCTCTGAAAGGCTCAAATTTCCACTCTGGGAATTCCATGCCATGTTTAATTCAATTGACACATGCAGAACCTCCTCCTCTAAGAAAATCTTAAAGTCTCAATTTTCAAAAGAATCTTTTCATGCGTTTTATATTTAAATTTATAAAACTAGAACCAACCAAATTCTGGGACAAATAACATACCAGTTCCAGAACAGGTTTGTTTATTCTCATTTTTCTTTTTTTTTTCCCAAGATTTTATTTTTTAAGTAATCTCTACACTCAATGTGGGGTTCAAATTTACTACTCTGAGATCAAGAGCCACATACTCTATCAACTGAGTCAGTCAGGCACCCCTCATCTTTATTTACGTATTACTCAGGATACAGTACATTGTGCCATGCAACTGGTGAAGCTGAAGAAGTCCTCCAAATCAATTCTCCCAACAAAGGGTATAATTAGGAAATAGACCACTCACAGTTGGTGTATAAGATCACCAGTAAGACAGGCAGAAATTTCATTTACTTGGCAGCTAGCTCCTATCACATACATTGGTAACAGAACTTTCAAACAGACCTAAATTAGATCATCCAGAGTAGTAAGAGACAATGTCCCTACTGTTGAGGACCCCACAATAAAGTATAGACATACTTTTGGAGGAAAAGGGTGAAGAACAAAAAAGCATCCACATGTTTCCCATAAAGTATATGCCACAGGATAAAGCACTAGAATTAAGGCAGGAAGACTGGTTCATAGCTCCTGCTGTGTCACCCAGCACTAGGGCCCCAAACAAGTTACCTCATCTCTCCAGATCTAATTTTTTTTCTTCATTCTGAAAATGAAGGTTTGGGGCACTAGATGGAAAATACATAATATATGCTTAAAATACATGTAAGTGAAATTGATTTTTTTCTCTAGTGCCTCACGGATTTTCACTAAATCTAGAGGACATTTTGGGGTGATCCGACTTAAGATAAAAGCTCCACAGATTATTCACATTGAAGGCCTAATGGTATTTCAAATGTAAGACAGTCTCCACTGCCAAAAGATTGAGAGGAAGTAGACTGTGATTTCAAAGTCAAAAGGACAGATAATCTGAATTTCAGGAATTGGTTATTAATAGAGCTACTTCTTACTTGGGTAATTCCAATAGCTAGTTCAAGGGTGAAGAGTGGTAAGAACGTATTAGTTTGAAGACTGCTAATTATTTTTCTGGAACAATGCCAGCCTATTTGTAACACAGACTTAAGTGAGCATAGAGAGAGAGGGAGAGGACTACTGTTTTAACATGTGCTTGCAAAGCACTTCACAGTGGTCTCCGCAGAAAAGTAGGTATCACTATTCTGTCCATGGCAACATGGCAACTCCATTCCTATTCCACCCTCAACACCATCTCTAGAGAACCTACTTCATCCATTACCTCCATATTAAAGTACTTTCACCCATTCTTTCTTCTCCAACTCCTTTCCAGCATCATGCCATGCCTCTCTCCCTCGTCTAAAAGACTCAATACCTGTTATCTACCAACATTCTTTTTTTTTCTTTTTTTTTTTTTAGATTTTATTTATTTGACAGAGAAAAACACATCCAGAGAGGGAACACAAGCAGCAGGAGTGAGACAGGGAGAAGCAGGCTTCCCGCCAAGCAGGCAGCCCGATGCAGGGGCTTCATCCCAAGACTCCAGGATCATGACCTGAGCTGAAGGCAGAGGCTTAACCACTGAGCCACCCAGGTGCCCCATCTACCCACATTCTTAAGAAAGTAGTCTGTCTTTGCTGTTACTACTCCCTCACCCCCACTCACTACTCAACCCAACACAGCTGGACTTTTGTTCTTGTACCCTGACCAAAGTACGAATGACTCTTCCCATGGCCAAATCAATGATAACCTCTCAGCCCTTGTCCTGGCCCTTTCAGCAGCATTTGATGCTGTTTGACCTATTCTTTCTGGAACATTGTACTGACCACCATAATTTTCACCACCATCTCCACATGGTCTTTATCACTGGCCCTGACCTCACTCATATCAGATCTATTTGCTGACTATCTATTTCTCCCTGGATGGACCATGGACATTTGAGACTCAAAATCTAGATCCATGAATTTTTGCTAAATATGCTCAGCCTCTTTATCCCATTAATCAGTTGTGACACCACCTTTCACTCAGTCACTCAAACCAGTAGGTACCTTGAAGTTATACTCATTTAGTTCTTCATCACCTTTCTAACACAGTTTTACACCTAAACTGTTTTTACTTTCCATGTCAATCTCCTTTCTCAATGTTTTCAATAACCGATAGAAGAAACATAAGGCCAGCCTCTGAAATGGTCTCCTTGCCCCCAGTCTCACCTGCTCAAATCCACTGCTCATAGCCAAGTCTCTCAAGGTTCCTTCCTTGGCTCTATTTTCTCCCTGAAACCTTTTTCCTGGATAATTTCACACTCTCAGAATTGTAGTCATTATGCATCAGCAGGTAGCTCTCTTATGATAATCACTAACCCTAAATTCTGTTCCAAACATCAGTTTAAAACTACCAGTTGTCTGGTGGGTATTCAGCATATAAGAAACCTAATGACAAAAACTTAACAGATTTTTTTTTCTTTAAAAATCTCACCCTCCTTCTCCTGCATTCCATATTTGGATTAATTGCAACACTCAAAAATGTCTAAACTGAACTCAATTCTCTTCCTTCCAAACCTGCTCCTCCTCTTATTTTGGAGAAGGCATTTGATTCTTCAGGAAAACTGGGAATCATCTTCAGCTCCTCCTTTTTGATCATCAACTATATCCACAGGTCAAGAAGTCTTAAATGTCTCTTTCAAACATATTCTTGCTTTTCTGTTTTGGTTTTCTATTGATTCATTCTTTTCTATTATAAAACATAATTAAACCACATCATATAAAATGTATAATTAGAGGAAGAAAAAAGTCTTCATAACTTGATAAAACCATTTGTTAGCTTTTGATGTATTTTTGTGTTTTTTTAAGAGTACCTTTTAAAATATAGTCATAATTATAACATAATGCATCTTATACTCTGCACATGCTAATTATTATTTCATCCCTTTTCTTTATGATGCCACATACTTAATATTATCATCTTAAATTGCTGCAATAATTAACATAGTGCCTTGTCCCTCATTTATTTCACAGCTTCCCTAAAATAAATTCTTTTGAGACATCTTTATTCTTATACTCTTTAGTCTGAACCTCCTTAGGCATTTGGAAATCTGACAGATATTCATAAAAAAATCTTTAGCCAATGGAGGGAACATTTAAAGAATGTTTTCTTCAAAAAAAAAAGAATGTTTTCGTCAGCTTATCTAAATTACAATGTTTCTTATCAGAGCTTACGTATACCATTGGTCACCCAGAGGACATAGATATCCCACTAGAGCCTTAAACCAAACTCATCAAGAATGTTAGTATCAAATGAACACTTCATCCTGGTGTCATAGTAGGATCTCCTACACTGGGAGTCATTCAGTCTTACTCCTGAACCACACTGAGAGATTGAAAATATAGGCTATGGAATCAGAGACCTAATTTCAAAACCTAGCTAATTCATTCACTGAGCTTGTGATTTCAATTCAACTTATTTAGCTTCCTTTGGCCTCAGTTTCCTCCTCATAATATGGTGATAACAAAGTAATTACTATATAGTGTTGTCAGGAAGGTCAAGAGATGATATGAGAGATATAAAATTCTTGTCAAGTTTCTAGGGTATCCACAAGCACTAAAAAGTATTAGCCATTACAATCATTTGTCAGTCTTGTGTCATCTATATTCTTATTGCTGTGGGGTTAATAAGCCTGAGCCTATCTCTCATTTTTCACTTTATTTACAACATGTTCAGGTTTTCTTGCCTGTCATATTCCTCCATCCTTCATTACTGAGGGATGGTAAACAGTCTGAGTGAATAAGGATTTCAATTCAGTCCACAGCTCACCATTTCTTTTGTCACCCATCAAGGAGAGCTCTGGGCATTGTAACTTTCATGAGGATCTATATATCCTACCAAACTAACACTGAGATTTGCTCCTTTCCATCTAACTCTCAAAAAGCAAAACATGCATTCAGATCATTTGTTTTAAGAAGTCATATGACATTCAACTGGATCTTACCAAACTGATTTTTTTTTAATTGCTACTATTAAATATATCCATGCTTTTCATCTAGGTAAACATCACGTTGGTCATCACCTATTTTCTCCTAGTCTTGAAGGAAGTTGTGATACTGTTGTGGCATTTTTCTAATGAATGTATTCCTTGGCAAGAATATCTCTGTTATTCCATGTGTATTTATATGATCTTTTCCTTTTCTCATTATCTAATTAGACTGACATACAAAAACTTAGGTAAGAAGACCAAGTGAATGAACACAAATTATTATTAGAATTGATCAGCCTGCCACTAGCCTCCATGCATCCTCCAAAATTTCAAAGACTAGCTACCTCTTCAAGAAGATCTAACTTTTCCTCTTATGTAAAACATACCAAAATCACCTGCAAATTGTTACCATATACACGTTAGCTTGGTGATTAGTAATGTAACTATTAAAGTACTGTAAATATGATAAATAAAACATCACCTACTTGATCAATTTGAGAAAATTATCAGACAAATTTTTCAGGTTTTTCATAAAGAAGCAAAGTTTCCATTTTCTTTTTCTTTATTTTCTTTTAAAATATATCTGAAGTTAATTTCTTACAGTAGCTGTGTATAGCCCCAAGCATTAAATAATCGAATTTAAAAGTCAAGTGAGTTTGAAATAGTATCTCCATAAAATATAATTAATAATTTAAAGGCAATATTTCAAGTTTCACCTTGAAGTTGTATGTTTTTCTCCCAAGGCAATGCATATTTTTAAAATCTTAAAGTAATCCCCATTCATGTAGCTAATACATGACTTTATTGTTCTTACTATTAAATGGGGGAAAAAGTTTTGAGCCATTAAAGACTGAATGTTCCCAATAAAAAATAAAGTAGGAAATTCAACCCTTATCAGCACAATTTGAGTCGTATAGGCAGTTGATTTAAATTATTCACTCTAAATTGTGACAGTCTTCCTTCCTTTTGCAAGGGCTCTTACTTTCCTTCCTTTCACACACTATTTTTTATTATAACTGAGCTTCCCATAGGAAAGAGATGCCTACAACTCAGAATTTAAATGCAAGCAAGCCCAGGTTTTACCCATTTATCTCTTGCAGAAGGCTAGGAGTGAGTTGTGTATGTTCAATTTTTTTTCTCTAAGGATACACCCCAAATCACAGAAGTGTGAGATAAGTTCTGTGAAATCATAACTAGTCTTACTCAGTGAATATGCCCTTTCTAAAGTCACTGAAAGAAAAGTAAACGTCTCAAAGTATGAACTAAAATAAATCCAGTTGTATTATCCAACATTTCTTTAAAGTGATGGAGGAAAAGAGCAATACCAACAAAGCAGCAAAGCCATGTGGCTGATAGTTCCACTTGTAAAAATGTTATTATATTTACATCCAGATAATGTTAGGGGGAAAAAGTTACCAGTCATTTCTTTAAAATGACCTAAATTTGTTTATAAAAATATCATATTTTTGTTATCTGTCATTTACCAAGTTTTTATTGTGTGGAATGTAACAGAGTAAGCACATAAGAACATTACATGAAGTCCCACAAACACTATCTAAAATAGATATCATTACACCCATTTTACAGATAGGAAGTTAGCCTTAGAGACATCAAAAACATTGCCAAAGATCACTCAGAACTGTAAACTGTGCTCTTAACCACCATAGTAAGATGATCACATTTCGTCCCATGTTTCTGTGTTCTAAGCAGCTCTATTTGTATGGAGCCAGGGGTTGGTTTGCTATTCATTAAATAATATTAACATTACCTATTATTTCATTATGCCAAAACAAATGTTTTTAAAATTTACGTGGGAATTTTTACAACAAATTTTTGTTTGTTTCTTCTATTTTGTGTTTATTTCAGTAAACATTTCATTTAGGCTCTTCTGGGGAAATTACTTGCTTTACTCAAAAATTCTCCAACAGTTTTTCCCTCATTTTCTTTTTTTCCTTTTTTCTTTTTTTTTTTTAAGATTTTATTTATTTGACAGAGAGAAACACAGCCAGAGAGGGAACACAAGCAGGGGGAGTGAGAGAGGGAGAAGCAGGCCTCCGGCTGAGCAGGAAGCCTGATGTGGGACTCGATCCCGGGTCTCCGGGATCATGACCTGAGCTGAAGGGAGTCGCTTAACCAACTGAGCCACCCAGGCGCCCCCCCTCATTTTCTTAAGTATTTATAATGGGTGCTCAGAAAACATAAAAGAAACCCCAATTGTCAACGACAACATCATAACAACAAAAATTCACTTGTCTTATCCATCCTTCCCATCCCCTCCACCCACGTTCTTTATATCTGTTTCCAATGCATGCAGTACCCTCAACTAGTTGGCCTGATACTTCTTCCTCCTCTCTGGTTTGTCCTGAGTACCTCCACCAGGGTAATCTTCCTGAAACATTACTTAACTTGATCACATATTTTAGTTTTTGTTTGTTTGTTTGTTTGTTTGTCTGGTTTTTTAAATAGGCTCCATCCCCAACATGGAGCTCAATGCGGGGCTTGAAATCTTAACTCTGAGATTAAGACCTGAGCTGAAATCAGGAATTGGATGCTTAAACAACTGAGACACCCAGATGGCCCCAGTCACACACTATAGTTAAATTGATATTTTATTATAAAATACCACACAAAGGTAAATAATATACATAACTTAGCATTTAAAGAACAAAATGAAACCAAACCAAAAGATCTACCAAATGAGTTAAGGAACAGCACAGCCCTAGTACATTAGAAGCCCGTATATAGCTTTCCCAGATCATATTCTGTTGCTCCTGAAAGACATGAACACTAGCCTGCATTTTTTATAATCATTTTATTGCTTCTTAATTGAGTTTGTCACCTTATATACGATTCTAAAAAAGCTGTTTTTAGTGTTGCCTCTTTTGAATTTTATTCAAATGGGTTCATACTATGTTCTTTGGTGACCTATTCCTTTTTTTCAAAACTATAATTTTTTAAAAGATTTTATTTATTTATTTGACAGAGAGAAGCACAGCTAGAGGGGAACACAGGAAGAGGGAGTAAGAGAGGGAGAAGCAGGCTTCCCACTGAGCAGAGAGTCCGATGTGGGGCTCGCTCCCGGGACTCCGGGATCATGACCTGAGCCGAAGGCAGACACTCAATTACTGAGCCCCCAGGTGCCCCTCAACACCATAATTTTGAGATGCATCCATATTTTCGTGTCTAGCTGTGGTCCGCCCATGTTCATTGCTGTATAGTATTTCTATGTAGGAATACTTCAAAATAAATTTATCCGTGCTTTGGTGACATACATTTGAGATTACTCTTGTATTTTGCTATTATAAACAACCTGATATGAACATTCCTGCATAGATGTCCAGTGTACATGTGCTGGAGGTACTCTACTATCACATATAGAGGAGTGGCTCGTACATGAACTCTTTAGTTTACAATTTCAAAACGTATATGCTCAGTGATTTCTCTTTTCTCTGTATCAGGGTCAGCAAACTACAGCCTATGAACCAAATCAAAGCAGCTACCTGTTTTGTAAATAAAGATTTATTGGAACACAGCCACCAATTGGTTACTTATTGTCCTTCGTGACTTTCATGAGTTGAGCAGAGCTCAGTTGTCATAAGAGATCTTATAAACTGCAAAGCCCAAGATATTTACTATCTGGCTCTTTACAGAAAAGTTTGCCAACCCCTATTCTATATTCATGTAAACACTTGGAATTTTCTGACATTTTAAAACCCTTGCTAATTTGGTGCGTATGAAATGCTTCATTGTGGTTTATCATATAAACATACTACATTGAATTTTATTTAATTACTAATGATGTTTACCTTCTTTTCATATGCTTATGAGATTTTCCTGTTTCCTCTTACATGAAAGGTTTATTCATGCCTTTTGCCAATTTTTCTATTAGGTTTTATTGTTTTTAGGGTTTTCTTCCCAGCTTTCTGAGCCAAAGGAATTCTTTACACATACTAGATAGCAAACATTTCTCAGTGACATATTTGGAAATATTTTGTTCCAGTCCCTGGCTTCTTTTTTACTCTTTTTATATTATGGTGTCTTTTGCTAAACAAAATAATCCATGTTAAATGCCTATTAAATATCTTAAGAGATGCTTCCATACCTAATATCAGAATATAAAAATATCCTGTTATATTATTTTCTGAAAGTATCTGTTTTAAATATTACATTTCACATTTAAGTCTTTAACCCACCTAGAAATAATTGTTGTGTATGGGAGGAGACAGGGCTCCAACTTTATTTTTTCCACAGGAATTATCACTTTTCCCAGCATCATTTATAACGTTGTTCCTTCTTTTCCCACTGATTTACAGTGCCTGTTCTTCCAAAGGTCACACTCCAAATAGGAAAGGATCCATCTAGATCCTTTATTTGGTCCATTTGTCTGTCTTTCTTCTGTGACAATACACATTGCTAATAACATCTGATTATGCAAGTAACATTACATTGCTCATTTCTGCTCTTCAATCTATATTTTAGAATTATTCAAGTCCATGAAAAATCAAGTTGGAATTACTTTGTACTTTAGATAAAATTCAAAAGACTTCACTTCTTTATAATATAGAACCTGAGAACATGGTATATATGATCCTATTTAGATCTTATTTAATATCTTACAATAAAATATTGTTTTCTCCACAAAAAACATGTATATTTTGATAGGCTTTTTTGTGTGCGTAATGGTGGTTAGTTGTTATCAATTTAGAGGATATTCGAAAGAACTATTTTTCCATTTTATTTTAATTACCTTTCCTGATTTTTATAGGTACTCAGATATAGAATTGAATTTTGTATTTCGATTTTTTTGTACCCAATAAACTTGTAAAACTCTCTTATTGGCTTAGCATTGGTTAGAACCAATGATAAGGGTATCTTTTGCTCATTCTGGATGATTAAAAACTGCTTCTTACATTTCACATTGAGTATAACACTTGTTGTACACTTTTTGTATACAATCTTTTCCATGTTAAGAAATTTCCAATTTATTCCTAGTTTGCGAAGATCTATGGTCATGATGAATGTTGAATTTTGTCAAACTTTTTTTTATTGTTTTCATTAATATAATTAAACACTTTTTCTCATTTAATTTGTTAATGTAGTAAATTACATTAATTGATTTTCTACAATTATACCATCTTGTATTACTAGTATAAACAATCTAGCTCATTAATTTTCAGCTCACTTCTGTTGTATCTATAGCTATAAGACCCATACCAAAAGTTACTTTAGTATCTACACCGAATTTTTATTACATAGTATTTTTGTTACCAAGTAGTTCTAAATAGTTATAATTTCAATTATGATTTTTTAAAATCAATTAGTTCTTTGGAAATGTGTTCCTAAGTGTTTTAATTGTTTTTTCCTCCTAGATTCATACTTGTTATCAATTTCTAACTTAACTGAATTTAAGAAATATGAGCTGTATAATATCAATATTTATTTTCCTGTTATGGAGTGTAATGTTCCTTGAATGTGAAACAGATCAAACTCGTTAACTGTACTGTTCAATCTTCTATTGCTTTGCTGATGTTTTTGTGTACTTTGATCTACCAGTTACTGAGAAATATATTATAAGCTCTCCCAGTGCAATTTGCGACTATATTATTAGGTGCATATAAAAATAGAACTGTGAGGGGTGCTTGGCTGGCTCAGTCAGTTTGGTGTCTGCCTTTGGCTAGGGTCGTAATCTCAGTGTCCTGGGATCAGGCCCCATGTCAGGCTCCCTGCTCAGTGGGGAGCCTGCTTCTCCCTCTCCCTGCCACTCCCCCGGCTTGTGCCCACCCTCTCTCTCTCTCTGTTCTCTCAAATAAAAAAAATTTAAAAATCTGTAAAAAATAAAATAAAGACAAAAATAAATTAAAAAAATTTTTCTATAGGCAAGATGTAATCACAGAAAATAAGAAAACATAGATAAGAAACGAGAATTTTAAAATCCAACTAAACTTTTCATATGCCTTACTTTCTTGTATACCTGTCCAAAATGTTATTATTTTTCATATGTCCAGTTAGATTGGGGTTGATGATATTTGTACATATATATAGTGTTAAAGTTTTTAAGGATAAAAATCATACTATGAAATAATATTTAAGATTTTCTTAACAATATAGGATAGAAGAGATTAACATCATAAAATGCAAAATAAAAAGACTGCTGTAGTTTTCTGAGTATAAGATAAAAGCATAGTTAAACGTACATTTGAGCACTCAGCACATACTTATCTTTGATAAATATGTCACTAAAGTAAAAGCCAAAAAGTCACTACATTTAAAAGCACATCTTCATATCCCCACCATTATTAATGTAAGACAGTGTTTCAAGTCATAATTCAAGCATAGTTTAAAGTCATTGAACCTTGGCTCTTTAATGATATCATAAATCTCAGTTGTGTGAAATAGAAATCAGTTCACTTTTGTAACATCTTGACAAGTGATTGGAAGGTGAATTAGTTAATCTAAGGTCTGTTCATCTACATGTCATCAAATTAAATTGTGGCAATAGTTTCACTGAATTAACCAGTTGTTTAAATGTTGCATAAATACAGCCTCAGTTTTAAAATTAAGACCTGGCAGCATTTCTTTTGAGGGTTGCCAAGTCTGGAGCTATTAAAGGCTGTCCCATCCCAAGAACTTTCCACTTGTAGCTGTCAAAGATCTTTTTTCTTAATTAGGCCAAAATAGCTTGATGTCTGAGTTACTTCCTGATTGCAAATTAAGTGTCTTTGGAAACCACTCTACATCTCCCAGGCCTAGAGGCCAATCCATGGTTTCTTAAGGTTTATGTGCTCTCTAGTAGGGAAAGTAGGAGGGGATACCACAAGGGAAAAATGCACTGGGCAGTGAGGCAGGTGTTACTGATCAGGACCACGGGAGGATATGTGCCCATTGCAGGGTCTGTCCATGTCAGGGGTAGTTGCCATAAACTATCAGGCCAGCCCTGTGTTCACACTGTGAGGAGCTTTTAGAAAGGCATTCAGTATCCTTACCTTGCAGAGTGCACCATCTCAGTCCTGAACACCCACACGGATCTGCACTCTGTTCAACGGCCTAGTTCCTCCAGTTGAGGGATCCACGTAGTTCTCTGAAAATGGAGATTTTAGACCCAATACTTAGCAACTTTTTATTTTCTTACGTCAAATTTCCTCCTTTCCTTTTTATTCATTTCAGCACACACAAATACAGACAGCCTTTTTCAGTATATAAAATGTGTTCAGTGCTAGGCACATGGCTAAGTTCAGGGGATATCATGATAAATAATTTAGAAATAACTTATGCATTCTCTGGGCTCTTGAATACATAAGCTCAGAACACAGAAAGCAAAGACATTTTCCACATTCATTTTAAGCTTTCAGCTTTCCCAGATAACCATCCTGCCCCATGCAAACCTAACACAGAAGGCTTTATTTTTGCAATGACTTGAATAAACAGTCTTTCTGCAAAATGTGGCGAACCAGGGCCCAGACAGACAGATGTCTTGGACAAAGGCAGCAATCCGCTCAGTCACATCACAGTAGATGTGGGGCGTACAGGTGAAGGACTCTGAACATAAGGAGTGACTTCACTTTATGCTAAATACAGCTGCTTCTATTCAGCTGCTGGGTCTTGTTTTTCTTTTCCCATTTTGGAAGACTCTAATGAAAATTCAATGGTGAATCATCAAGACCCCACAAGGAGAGAATTTTGCTCCACAGAGGACACCTGGGCAGGGGGCCACCATGGCAGCTGCCCACAGAATGGGTCTGCTGGGCACACAGCCATCCCCCCAGGCCGGCTCTGACCCAGGTTACAGTGATGCTAATGACTTGTTTTAATCCAACCAAAATAAGAATAGGCAATCTTAAAGCTTTTAAAGAAAAAAAAAAATCTAGCTCTACCTTTGACCCAGGCTAGTTTTCTTCAAATATTTAAAGTTCAAAGGCACCATGTGCTTATACTTTTATTTCAAACCAGAAAATCACCCTTATTGTACTTGATCACCCTCCTTAATTTGCAGACTTGCTTAATAATAAAGCATGCACTACATGTTAGCCTAATATATCATGTATATAATAATATCAGAACCTCTTTTTTCACTTATTAACTAGGAAATACATAAAATACCGACCTTGTGGGTAAATGTCTTAAGCATCCACTTTTAATCATTATTATTTTACTAAAGAATTGCAAGAGTGAGGTTTTAACATGGCTCCTGGGAGAATTATACCAGTCTTTATGGAACACATTGCTCACAGCTGTGGTGAAATAGCCATCACTAAAAATCACAGCACTTTTTATTCCATGTCAATGACATCATTGGTATAATTTAAGTATAATTCACATGTGGGAGGCAGTTGTCCACCAATGTGAAATTATCCTCAAACTGAATTCTAAGGGGGGGGGGCTGTAACATAAAACAATTTTATTATTTCATTTGCATTAATCATTAATATTATTTCCCAAACACTGTAGATAATATTATCAAAAGTCATACTCCCCCTACTGCATTAGATGATATTTTTCAGATACTTCTTAAGGTACTGATAGGAAGACACATTTCCATAAGACCACGGTACTGCCTGGGAGTCCTCAGCTTTTCAATTATACATGTTCTAAAGTGTCCATTCCATAAAAACAGACTTTCTGTTTAGAAATGTGACAGTGAGGTAGTCAGTATCTAAAATTTAAACTGATGTCCTCTGAGAATCTGATGAGAAATCTGAAACATGTAATGAGAAGAATATCAGTAACAGGTGAATTATTATACAGAGTACTTAGATCCTCAGTGACAGAGAGAAAGAGACAAGTGACAAAAGCCCATTATTAAGTCTGTTGTCTTATCTCTAATATTGCCTTGCTTCATGATTAATTTGAATGTCTCCCTATATCCTTTCATTGGGCAAAATTAATTTTTAGGATTATTTTATAGGATGAAATGAACCCCAAATTGCTTTTTAATCTAACAATTGTAAATATCTATGCCTCCAACATGGGATCACCCAATTATATAAACCAATTAATAACCAAAATAAAGAAACATATTGATAATAATACACTAACAGTAGGAGACCTCAACACTCCACTCATAGCAATGGACAGATCATCTAAGCAGACGATCAATGAAGAAACAAGAGGTTTGAATGACACATTGGACCAGATAGACTTCATAGATAAATACAGAACACTCCAACCTAAAACAAAAGGATATGCATTCTTTCAAAGGCATATGGAGCTTTCTCCTGAATAGACCACATACTGGGTCAAAATCAGGTCTCAACCAATACCAAAAGATTGAGATTATCCCCTGAATACTTTCAGACCACAGTGATGAATTTACTTAATAAGAACTAGCTCCTCATTGGCTTTATTTCAATCCAAACAGGAGAAAACAAATCTGTTTTGATGGGAAAATATGACCAAGGAGACAGAGGAGAGAAACAGGTAAGGGCATTCATCTGAAGGGCACCTCCGTGACTCACTGGGTTAAAGCCTCTGCCTTCAGCTCAGGTCATGATCTCAGGGTCCTGGGATCGAGGCCACATTGGGCTCTCTGCTTGGCAGGGAGCTTGCTTCCTCCTCTCTCTCTTCCTGCCTCTCTGCCTACTTGTGATCTCTCTCTCTGTCAAATAAAAAAAAAAAAGAATATTTGCACCTGGAAACACAAAGCTTTTAAGTCATTCAGTAAGACATTCAGTCCCATATACAAACCTCATTATGTGATTGCTCTGGAGATACAGACATTCAGTGAAGTTTCCCGGATTACCCTGCCATGACAGACAGTGTTATAGGCATGGAGTTTTATGGTAAAACAGGTCCTAGTTCCGACTCTCCCAAGGGGCTACTTTCTAGTGGAAGCCATAAGAGGAAAGAACGAACGAGATAGAGAGAGAGAAAGAAAGATAGGGAGGGAGAAGGAAAGGAAAAGGAAAGGAAAGAAAAGAACTAGAGAGAGAGGATATAATCACTAACAGGTAATGATAATACAGAGAAGTAAAATAAGGCAAGAACTAGAGCTCATCTAGGGGCAGGGAGGGAGGAGAGGGAGGTTATTTTGAAGCTGTGGAAGGGAAGTTTCTCTGGGAGATGAAATTTGAGCCAAGGGGTGATCAAGGAAGCACAGTCCAGGCCTGGCTGAAAGAACAACAGCTGAAACTATCTTCAGGTGAGTATAACATTGGTATGTTCCAGAAACAAGAGGAAAGAGACTAAGCGTGGTGCTGCCAGAGGGAGATTGATACAAATCAGAGCAGAGAAGTGGGAGATCAGTTGGGGAAGGAAGCAACTTCTGTGGGGCTTTGCAGACCACATCACAGTGAAAACTCTGGATTTAATACCATGTGTAAGAAAACCTGCAGATAGATTTTGAATGGAAGAGTAGAGGAGTCTGGTTTATGTTTAAAAAGATTTAGGTTGCTTTGTGGCAAACTGATAATAGGAATTCAAGGGTGGCATCAGAGATGGGTAAGAGGTTTGTCTATTAATCCAGGGAAAGATGAAGATAGCTGAAATGGGGTTAGTAGGAATGGAGGAGTGGAAATTGGTGAGAACCGGCGTATATTTCAAAAATAGGACTGACAGGACTTGCTAATGTGGTAGGTGAGTTGTAAATTGTGAAAGAAAGAGAAGAGTGGAGAAGAACCCCCAGTGAACAGGTGAGAGATGATGCCACCAACTGAGATGGGGACTCCAGACATTTCCTGGTCTCAAAGACTAAAGGAACTTGTGTCACAGGGAAGAAACCAAAACACACACACACCTGACAGGTGTTGTAACAGAAATATACTCAGGAATTTCCTGATCTCTGGATTTGCCATAACTATAAGTGTTTCTTCTTTTGCCTTTAGCATAAATAGGTCACTGAATAGTGTGGACTGTTGAGATACACGGCATTTTAGTATTGGCTGATTGTATAATTGGTTTGTATAGCAGCATATTATTTATAGTTACATAACATATAAAAACCTATTGCTTGGCACCACAGAATGTATCCACCTTGTCCATGTAAATATATGGGAAAGGATGTCTCTTTTTTGCCAAATTTCCATAATGGTCCTAGGCAACCATGGTTACTCAAGATAGAATCATAGTATCCTTTTCTGTACTCCATAAGATTCCATATTAGACAGAGCAGGGCAGGAAGAAAGAGGAGCTTCATGTACTCATGGTAAGGGTTTCACCATCCATGGAAGCAAACTATAAGAAAGGCAACACAGTATTAGGAGAATTAATCCCCCACAATTCCAGAGTAGCAACCTGCAGATTCCCAAATTTCGGAGGGTGTATTAAAATGCAGATCCCCAGAACCCACCTATAGAATTCCTGATTCACTACATTGAGAAAGGGGTCAAACAGTATTTTTGTTTATTAAGTTTCCCCTGGGTCTGATGCTAAATTATACTGATCACCTTGGAGAAACACTATCATCTATAAGTACTCTTGTTTTATCCTGTGCCTTCTAAATAGTACACAGATGAATCATATCCAGTATAAAGTTTTAGAACTAAGGATTACAAAAGAGGGGAGATGTTTTAAAGATTCTCTGACCTATGGGGCGCCTGGGTGGCTCAGTTGTTAAGCATCTGCCTTTATCTCAGGTCATGATCCCTGGGTCCTGGGTTCGAGCCCCTATCAGGTTCCCTGCTTGGCAGGAAAGCCTGCTTCTCCCTCTCTCACTACCCCCCTGCTTGTGTTCCCTCTCTCTCTGTCTCTGTCACATAAATAAATAAAATATTTATAAATAAATAAATATTCTCTGACATAAACCTTTTGTTTTTTTAAATATCAGAGTTTTAAGAATAGATTTATCTTAATTTCAGATCTAATCACACATAAAACATACCTAAAAGAAGTAACTATAGTTACCAAATATGGATTGCCTTAGGATATTTTAGTTATTTTCAATGGAGGCAAGCATGCTACATTTGAGTGATTTTATAAAAGCTAATTTTTTTCTGCCTAGGGCAAAAATTTTAGAAAGAGCTTTTGTGACTGCAATCAGTATGTTCAAATTATGCATAATTTTGTTTCCAACATTTTCGTCCTGGATCACAAGAAGTCAAGTATAATTACTAACAAGATGGAGAATTCTACCCTCACCTTGAGACATTTAGCATGTACTCTCATTAAAACTATAGGAAAAGATCCAATGTTACAAGGAAAAATATATAGTACAATTTATTGTTCCTTTTACAAGCATATCAATTTCAATGAATAATCACAAACTTCAGGAAAATGCTCATCAACTTCTAATGCCACAGAATCCTTTCGGGACAGACCCATTTGCATTTAATATAATTAATTATTCATGTTTTCATTAACTTCCTATGGTACACTCTCATTAGATGAAATAAAGATTGTGTCCAAATTCCTGTTCTTAAGATAGGTCCTGGTTTTTAAAATTTTTACCACTGCATTAAATAATTTAATGTTCTAGGAAAAAACTGCTCAAATAAACTTCATTTTTAATAACTTACTTAAGAAATACCTGAAAAAATCAATATACTTTATATGAATTATTTTTGTGTATAGACTGATAAAATCATAGATGAGAGCTCCTAACACTGGATGATAATAAAAAGTCAAAAATGAATTCACAACTTTTAATACAGGGGAGCCTCTGTCTCTAGCACTTTCTCTTATAATATTATACAATTTAGATTTTTAACATAACTCCAGTAAGTTCATTCCATGATGTCTATTATATTACTCAGAATAAAAACCATTTGTCATGGTGATGGCTTAATAAGTATAAATGAAGACAATGAAAGTTACTCTTCCATAACTTGAGTTGGGTCTTTGAATATGAGAAAGACTCTAGCTCAAGCATCACTGAGAGGACTTGCACAGAGTTCCCTAAAGAAAGGAAGCTTCTGAGACATCCCTGGGGCAATGGACTTGAAGGGCACTCTTTAAAAAAATGTTGTTTGGGAAACCAGAATTCAAAACTAGCCAATTTGGGACACTTCAAGAAAATTCTCCATACACTGTACAAGAGTTAGAAAAGCATAAAAATTAGTATTACCTAATAAACCAAAAGCTAAAAGAAAATTCTGCTACTATATATAAAGCATCTTAACAGCTGAAATGTAATCTCTACTCTTAATATTTCCTTTCTCTGGGCTTCTCAGACAAATGTATCCCATTCATGATTCCCTTAATTAGGTACAGCCCTAGACAAAATTGTAAAGAAAGCCAAGCCTGTCTCCTTTTTGCATCTTTACCCTCTTTTGATTAGCAACCACCTAGGTTTTCCTGCAAGCCATTTGGACCTTTATAGAACACTGACTCTAAAATGCCAATGACACCTTACATGACAGTCCTGGAGGTAAGGGTGTATTGACATTGTAGAAGAGAACTTTAGGGGGACAGTCATGTCTGAGCCCCTAGTTAATATCTAACGGTTAGATTTCAAGGAACACTCTGATACTGAGCAGGGATTAACCTTTATGAATCAGAAAGTAAGGTGACTGATTTATACATCTACCTAAAGACAAATTACTTTTTCTTAAACTTTGATCAATGAAGAAAGGAAGGAAGAAGGAGGAAAAGAAAGCAGAAGCAATGGGTATAGTCAGACACCATCAAAAATTACCAGGCAAAAAATGAACAGGACAGGGAACAAGCACTGGAGAGGTGTGGAGAAAAGGGAACCCTCTTACACCATTGGTGGGAATGCAAGTTGGTGCAGCCACTTTGGCAAACAGTGTGGAGATTCCTTAAAAAATTAAAAATAGAGCTATTCTATGACCTTGCAATTGCACTATTAGGTATTTACGCCAAAGATACAGATGTAGTGAAAAGAAGGGCCATATGTACCCCAATGTTCATAGCAGCAGTGGCCTTAACTGCCAAACTGTGGAAAGAGCCAAGATGCCCTTCAACAGACGAAAGGATAAAAAAGATATGGTCCATATATACCATGGAATATTATGCCTCCATCAGAAAGCATGAATACCCAACTTTTGTATCAACATGGACAGGATTGGAGGAGATTATGCTGAGTGAAATAAGCCAAGCAGAGAAAACCAATTATCATAGTAACATGGAAGACATTAAGAGAAGGAAAGGAAGAGAAGGAAGGAAAGGAAATGTGAACTGGGGTAAATCAGAGAAAGAGACGAAGCACGAGAGACTTTGGACTCTGTGAAACAACTGAGAGTTTTGGAAGGGAGGGGGTGGGGTGATGGGTGAGCCTAGTGGTAGTTATTGAAGGCACAAACTGCATGGAGCTCCGGGTGTGGGGCATAAACAATGACTCTTGGAACACAGAAAAAATAAATTAAATTATTTTTTAAAATTACCAGGCAAATTACATGCATGCTTCCCCTATCGACTCCAATATACCAAGGAGAAACCCCTTTTCTGGAGCATTTAGGCAGGCTTTAGAAACTTGCTTCTTCTGACTCTAGTGGAAAACAGTGTAGCATAGTGATTGAGAGGGTGCACCATGGAGTAAGATGGACTGGGTTGCAAACCCAGCTCTGACATGGGCAAATTCTTTAGCACCTCCATACCTTGGTTACCTTGTCTGCAACATGGGAATGATAGCATACAGGGTAGTAGTAAGTAATAAATGAGTGGACATACAGCAAGTGTTAAGGGAATTGTAAGAAGAGTGAAAACTAGACAGGGCTTGAATATTCTCCGTGTGGGGTCCCAGGAGTCTCTTACTTCTCTTTTGCCACACTCACCTACTCAAGGCCAATAACCAGAAAAGAGACATTCTTGATCCTCAAGAGGAGGTAAGATAGGGGAACAGTAGTGCTTGTGAGAAAGAATTGCAATTATTTAATTCACAAAGAAGAAAACTAAGAAATATTTCTGGGAACATCTTCTATTTTGCCCAGAAGCAGCAGAAAAGCTCAAATGACAGGAAGAGAGCAGGAGGAATTTATTTATATGGGCTGTAAGGAAGAATGCTCTGACTGAAAAAGGTGTTCAAGTCTGAAAGAATTGCCGAGGGAGCGGAGGAGGCTGCCTCCTGCAGTCATGGTTCTGCCTGGGGCAAGCGGGTAAGTAAGGTGCCCTTGAAAGCTTCTTCAAGCTCTACGTATGCATCTCTGAGGGACTCTTTCTGTATGTATGTATAAACATAATAGAAATGTGTAAAGCTTTGGGCTAAAAACTAAAGAGTTTAGAACGAAAGTATTTGTTCTGCTTTTACTACAACAGGAGCACAGTGTCATGTTGAAGCTAACCCCATATAACCAAAATTCTTCTTCATTCTCTAAGAATACCTATGATGTGTAATGATATAATATACACCGTGATAGAGATCCTTATATTCAGGCCTAGAAGCGGGGCTTTAATGCAGGGGACCTGATTTTGAGAATATTCATGTCAAAGTCACCTTAATAATCTGATAGACCAGGGTAAACACTAAGAGTGTAAGAGGATGAAATTGTAAATAAAAGCAATAAATAACTCATTTATGAGTGCTCTCATGGTTTGGAAAAGCAAATTAATTCTTAGAATAGTGTATAGGCCAACTGTTCATCCAAGAAGTGGAAGAAAAATACTCTGTAGAAAAGCTCCCGGGAGGGATTGGAGAGTCTTTTCAGTAAATACGCCTAATGATTCTTTTTGACCTCATGGCATAAATCATAATGAGTTACACAGTAACTTTTTCAGAAGGCATAACATAAACTATTAAAAATCTCAGGATATGTATAGTATGCTCTCCTAACACATGGATTAAGGCTCTTATATTAAGGTTTTAAAATGTTTTGTTTGTTTGTTTTCCATTTTAAGATTAAATACTATTTTCCTCAGGAAAAAGAGTTGAGGGTTTCCTTAATTCCAACATTACATTGGTCAAAAATCCCAGCAGCAGAGTGTTTGTGTAGTGAACTCAATTTATCTCCCTGAAACATGAAAGCAGCAACATCGGAGTTAAGTCAGAGGAACTAGAATCTACACAGGACTTTGCAGTCACACAACAGTAGTCTTTAGGAGTGTGTCACTTTTCACCTGTTTTACAGACCAACACTACAAGGTAAAGTACGCCAAAGCTACAATGCATATTACCTCCCCATCAGCCTTCAAACTGCCTTCCATCCTCCATAACAAACTCTCAGTCATTTGGATTTCTGCATTTCTGACAGGGTGGGCTATTTTTTATGTGTTGAGATTCCCAGTAGAGTCTTAGTAATACTGCTGGCTACAGAAAAATAAGGGAACAGATGTTGAAAGAAGAGAAATGAGTCCTGAAGTCCTTAAAGGAATGCAGAAACTGGAGACAATTGAAAGGATCTGTTGCTGGGGAAGGATATACCACTGAGGAGAATCTGGAGGAGGTCAGAGTCCTGATCCTTCACCCTTTCCCTACCCCCACCTCAGGGCTTCTCACTCCTAGTGGCTCCTGGCTACACCTAGGTGATTTCCAGGGTATCCAGTTCTGTCCACAATATGAATTCTCCTCAGAATACGTATTATTCCTAGTGGGTGACTTGAGAAATGGGTAAAATAAAAGATGGCATATGTGTAATTTGTAGTTAAATGAAGAGAATGTTCAGATAACACTGTTTGTTTTCAATTACAGTAATATCGCACATTTGCCCAACTTGAGGGAAACAGATGGGTGGTTATCTTCACTTTTCTAAGTATTTTCTAAAGAGTCAGGACATGTTCATAGCAGCGCTTTTATACAGTAAGATTCTATTCTCCTGTTCTCTAAGTAAAACACTGCATTTTTTGTGAGAGAGGGTTATCTATTTCTTCTAAAATGCCTTAATGAATGGGAAAAAGATATGGTTAGGTTACAGAGTATGGCAACATTTGCTTTTGGCATCATTATCTGGGGATTTTTGTGCTTTTCTTCCTCCTTTGCCTTATCTCTTTTCCCTTTTCACAGCTCACACTTACACAAACTGTGTCATTCATTGTAATGATAAAGCAAGTACTGAGTGTTTAGCTTTCATTCTTGCCCTGGGATGTTAAAACTGACAGCTTAGCACCTCTATTACTTTTTATCGGTGAGTCATTGCCCTTGCCAACACTCAAGATAAGAAAGTCTCACACTTGCCAGAGGGAGGGGAAAAAAAAAAAAACACAGGAAAACTGAAAAGAAAACCAGGGCTGGGTTACACTAACCACAAAAAGGGCAACAGGAGGCTGTTTTAGAAAAATGGTTGGGAATTGCTATTCACCAGGACAAAGTTATTAATAAGAAACTATCTGGTGTGATTTAGGTCATTTCCAATAGAGTCAATTTTCAACCGGTTACACCAAGTTAACCGGTGTAAACCTCTTAAGAAGCACAGAAATCCAGCACTTGATCTCATTTTAATTCAAATGATAAAAGACCTCCATTCAAAATTAATCTCATTCCTTCACACTAAATCCTTATTTATGAGATATTAGCCATAAGAACAGAGAATCAATATTTGATATTACTGTATTTGTGTGTCTGTGTGTGTGGCTGTGTATGTGTGTACACAAATAAACAACCTCAAAAGAAGATTGGAGAATTCAATGACATATTAAAACTGTTCCTGGACCACTGTCACCCACTGATAAATTTGAGAAGATTAAACAGAGTTTTATATTCCTTTTCCTCCTCTATTACAGACCATCTTTCCCAGCATTCTACCTCCATTCCTACTGTCTACATACTTACAAAAGAAGTTGCACAAGCGTGTGAGGAACCTTCTCATTCAGTAGCCAGCCCATGGAAGTTCTGTTCTATGGTTCCCAAGGGTTTGAGAAGTCTAGGAAAATAGTACAGTGATTTAAAGTTCCCATGTAGAACTAGTTCCTCTTTCTATTGATGGAATGGTTGAAGTCATAATGTGATGGAGAATACCATATTTTTTTGAGAATAGCCATATTTAATGTATGCTAAAACCATTTCATGTCATCATAGTTAGCTCTCCCAGTGACCATGTGAAGTTCTGAGCAAGCATAAGCCACATCCATAAAACATCCTCTGTTGATTGATTCCCAATTATAATTACTTTGAAGTGAAATAAGAACATCAAGATGCTTGCAAAGCAATCTGTGTGAAATCTCCTAATCTATAATTTCTCCCCAGTTATTCAATTGTCTTGACCATATCTAATCTGATAGCATTATGTTTCAGTAATTACATTTTAAGAATCTTTCCCAAATTTCAAATTCACCATTAGTTATCATTAAGTTATCAAATTCATTATTCATTACAGGGAATGAAGCTACTTCTGGTTGAACTTGAATGTATTTGGTTAACAGAATACTTAATTCACTTGTGTAATTATAAACAAGCCTGGAACTACTATGAATCAGCATCCTATTGGAAGGAGCAAACGTAAAGGATGTACTAGGGAGGGGCTGGTGGCCTCTAGAGCTACTCATAGGTCTTAGTCAATAAATCTTGCAGAGGCAATAGACAGTAACAACTAATCCAGTGAACTGACAATGGAAACCAGATTTTAAAATTAAAATTTAAACTTTTTATTGTATTCCCAACTTACAGATGGAAAAACTGTGGTATGGAAATTTTAAGTAACTTAAAATCACATATCTGCTAAAATTCTGAAAGGATATACTGAAAACATGATTATATGGAAATTCTAAGCATTTTCTAGGAAGTAGCAGAGTAAAAGTGGCCAATTACTTTCCAGTGAATACTGGATGTGCTGGAAGTATGAGGGATAGTTAAAACAGGACTCAAAGAAGCCTTCTTCAAAACTAGGAATGCTTAAGTTGAAGTGCAAACCAACCAGACAGAAGAGAGACAGAGGTCCGAGGGAATGTAAGAGAGCCAAAGGCAATGAGGGCAGCATGAGAAAAGAATTGCCAGTAGTTCCTAGATTAAAAGGAACAGGATTCAATAAAATGAATTAAAGAGGTGAGTAGAAGCCAAATACAAAGACTATGTTATGCTAGAGAATTTAAACTTTACTCTAAAACAGCAGGAAATTAGGTTTTTGAGGCATAGGCTCAGGTTTGAGCTTTTGGCTTGTTATGTTGAGTGTATTGTGGAGAAAGGACTGCAATGCCAGGTAGGAAGGAGGCTCTAGCAGTAATCCAAGCAAGCAAGAGCTGATGGTGGTCTGAGTTTGCATTGCATCTGTGGCGATGGAGAAGAGATATACATTTAGCTACTAGCTTCATTAGGACTTGTTAATTGACTGTAGAGGTGATGGTGACAATAAGGAAATACTAAGGGTGAATGATGTTTCTGGAGTAGTTGACATCTGGATAGGGGGAGGTATCATTCCTCTAGAGAATGAACTCAGGAGGAAAAGGAGTAAGGTTCGGGGTGATGAATTTTAGTTCTAGACATGTTACATTTGAATACCGAGTGTGAGATGACCTTCGAGTGGTTGAATATAGTGGTTTGAATTTAGGAGAAAGATGTGGGCTAGAAATATGGATATGGTAAGTATCAGCACATAGGTGTGAATAAAATTCACAGAAAATGAAATAGGGAAAGTGGAAAATGGGGAAAGAAACGGAGCCAAACTTCCTCAAAAGGGGTAGCCCATTTCTGTTTCTGTCATGTGGGTGATACATCAACTAGCAAGTCACCATACTTATATATAAAGGCGCGTGTTTAATGGCATACTTTTTTTTTAAGGATTTTTTATTTATTTGACAGAGAGAAACACAGCCAGAGAGGGAACACAAGCAGGGGGAGTGAGAGAGGGAGAAGCAGGCTTCCCGCTGAGCAGGGAGCCCGATGTGGGACTGGATCCCGAGTCTCCAGGATCATGACCTGAGCTGAAGGCAGTCGCTTAACCAACTGAGCCACCCAGGGGCCCAATGGCATACTTCTTTTTAAAAACTTCAGTGCACTAAGCCTGACTTTCCTTATATGAAATAGATGGAGAAGACCAAGCTGGAAAATCTACAGCATGACTGTGATGTTTCTTGATTCCAAGCAGGCAGAATGATCATTCAAAACCAAGTTGCCACCATTATAAATATCTCCTAATTGTACACCATCAAAAAAAGTGGTAGAGTTGACACTAGTGATAGCTGGAAGGAAGAGGATGGGATATCATATCTAAAGTGTTCTTCAACTTCAACGTGAGTCTTTTCTCTCCATCAAGAATGGGAGTGCTTTTACAAGTGATTCGCTACAGTAGATATTAAAAAACACTGGAATTGGAATTAAGGTCTCCACTCTACAAACTATCTCCTCTCCTCAATAATGAACAGTTTAAACAGGCCCTAAGGAATGCTTGGCAGAGAGCATAAGAAACAATGACTGCAGAAGTCGAATTTTAAAATAAGCTTTGTCTTTTTACCACAAACAGGTTAGTTACTTCAGCTGGGTATATATCCTCACCTAGAAGAGGAGGGTGTTTACAGATGAACTCTGGGGTTTCCAACATCCTGCGGCCCCAATCACCTGCAAGAGTTAAGTTAGAACACAGCCTTCACTGGGGAAGTCCCATATGCCAGAATTCACACACACACACACACACACACACAAACACACACACACACACCGGCCCCCAACCATCCCTACCCGACGCAAGTAGACAAGTACTTCTAGCCTGGTATCATTCTCAATAAGCATTTGTCATCACTCAAAACCCAGGTAGACGACGGTGCCTATGATAATCTTCTCTTTGAAGGTTCTAGTTTTCATTTTGCCTTGAAATAACTGTGACTATTTTTATTATTTCTAGCTATTACATACATTCTACGATTGCCATCACAACTTATTAGAAGGTCATTTCCCATAATTTCCCCACAGCTTTATCCAGTGCACTAAGGCTGGCTGTTTATAAGGTAATATAACATTTTCCAACAACTTTCACATTTTATTGTTTTTATTTTTTGAGACGATATATAGAGGAGAAAAATCGACCAATATTAATGTTAGAACAACTGTTAGAAACCACTGTTACATCTGTGGATGGTAGGATAGTTTGTTATTTAAAGTTTTCCTGATAACAGAGCTAACTTTACTCCCCTCGCATTTGCCAAAATACCTCCAACTCCGAAAGCTGGCCTAATATTTGTCCAGTTGCTTGCACACTCCCTTTTTCTCTTCAACTCCACTTGACACATGTTTCCCAAGACATAGTGGAGACTGCTTGCCGGAGAGCCTGGAAAATATAACTCTGAATTTCCTACAATCGCAGCTCCACTTTCTCCCGCGCTCCCACCCGGGTCTGGAGCCCTGTTGTTGTCACGTGGGCTCGGGGCAACTCCGCCCGGCTGGCCAATGGACGCGCGGCGGCTCCGCACGCCCCGCCTCTCGACCCCGCCGCGCCGGGACTTGGAGCACAACGGCGAGGAGGCGGCGAAAAAGTTTCTTTGCGGGCGAGAGCGTCTGCGGGCGCCGACGCCGCTCGGACAGCAGCGCAGCCGCAGCTGGCGGTCCTCTCAGGCTTCCTACTCGCTGCTCCCGGGGCATGAAAGGGCTTAGCTGCTGGCCGTGAAAGAAAGGAGTTTACGAGGGAGCGCAGGAGAAGGGCGTGCGCACGCGGCCCCGAGAGCGGCGGCCACTCTGCTGCAAGTTCGTGCCGGGCCCCCCAGCGCGCGCCGGCTGCGGAGCGCGGGGCAGAGTGAGAGGCCGCAGGAGCGCGATGGGCGCACCCACGCTCCGCGCGCCGTCGATGGCACTGGGCCTGCTGCTGGGTGCGGTGCTGGGACGCCTGGGCCCGGCCGAGGGTGACGGTCGCGGCGTCCCGGGGACACTGGGGCAGCCTTCCGGGGTCGCCGCCGAGCGCCTGTGTCCTGCTCCCTGCCGGTGCCTCGGGGACCTCCTGGACTGCAGCCGCCAGCTGCTGGAGCGCCTTCCCGAGTCCCTCCCGCCCTGGGTCGCTCGCCTGTAAGTATTCCCCGTGAGGGCAGAGGGGGTGCCGCTCGAAATTCGCGTGGGACCGGAGCGTTCGGCGCTCGGTTGCCTTTTCTGGGGCAGTTGCTCCTGACCCAGGCCTCAAGCGGTGCTGGGTGGAGATGGAAAAGGAGCCACCGAGGCCTCAGTTGCCCTACCCTTGTGCCTAGCTAGGCGCGCAGTGGGCCCTGGGCTTGCCCCACCTGGCCGCAGGTGGGCGAGGGAAGAGAGCCACTGACAATACCGCGAAGTAGAGTCGACGTCCTGAGCCCAGAGCCTGCCAGGTGGATTCAAACGCGCGCCCCTGCGGGGGCGGGACAGAAGAGGTGGCAGTCTGCGGCTTATTAGAGCTCGCAGTTCTCCCAGAGTGTAAAATCCTGTGGCTCAACTACAGTTTCTAACTGATTCAGCCCCCGTTTCCTATTCCAACGAATAATTGAATGAGCTTCTTTCATCTGAGAAGCCTCCTCATCAGAGTTCGGTCACTGGTCAGGTTATAGTAGACATCGTTTTGTTCTCTCCCCTGTGTTTAACTTCGCTATAGGAAATTCCATAAAGCTTCAACCAAATTTTAACATCCTGGTTCCGGTAAGCAGTTGGCGAAACTAACCAGTAGATACGGGAGAAAAGGAACTAGAGTTTTCAGAACCAAGGGCGTGATTTCTGTAGCTTCTCATCAAACAGTTTAGGAGAGAGGACTGGGCGCTGTTATGCAAGTTTTTGGATGCTAGCTGTGAAGTCTGAAAACCTGAAATCACTGCCAACTGCGTGGAAAAACAAGGAAGAAAATGAAGTTTAGCTGAAAAGGCTGATTCTTGATTCTTTTCAAATGTCATCTACTTATTCTATCCCAGCCCTAGTTTTGTTAGAATTGGAGTGTTTATGTAAAAATGCAAACAATTGCAAATTGTGTTTCTTTAAAAAAAAAAGAAAGAAAGAAAAGTCATCTTGTCTAAAAGAAATTAAAGCGCAGTGCATCCTTAACCCTTAGATTTGGGCCTAGCAAAATTGTAATGGAAATTCTACATTCTTAAAACAATTCCACTAGACTATCCTAACTAACATCCTAATAATAGCAGTAGGAAGTTCAGTTCCATAGCTTGAGAAATTGTTTTAAAATCATTGTGCTAATCAAAATCTTTATTTATGAATTGTGGGGTGGTTAGCCATCAAAAACATACTCTTTGTGTTAGTAAACCTTAGTTTAATAAAAAAAAGTGGAATTAGAGTTTTAGATTTTCTAATCTCTTAACATGGGATGTCTTGTTTAATAGTTTTTTTGGTTTTGTTTTTGTTTTATAATTGAAGAAGGAGATAAGGGCCTTAACCTGAAGCAGGAAGACTTTCAATTAGTTGTGGCTAATTCTGTTCAATTGCCTCTTGTGGAGGTCATGCTGTCTTATTCATGAAATGTGAATGGCTCTATTGACAACATATGGAACTGAACATGTATGAATAATAGAGAGATGAGAAAAAGAAAATGAATAGCTCTTCCTGGGGTGTGTTTAGAAATGCTTGAATGATTCGCCAAATTTAGCTTATATTAGTAGTTTCTCATTCTCATTGTCAAGTAGCTTATGGGGTCATGCCAGTGTAAAATATATGTTTTTTGTGTGAATCTGGATGTCTTAATAAACAAAACTATTAGTCCTGATTAGAAGTTGAGTTAAACCAAAAGGGTTTTGATACCTATTTAAACATTGTCTTAAAAGTAGCTGACCTAATTAAGGATTTTGTTTTGCAGATAATTTGGTGGCACACTAAAAACAAATTACAGTTTATTTGGTTAGCACAATCTTTAATTACATTTCCGCCAGCAGTAAATTGTCTCAATACAAGTCCACATTCCTTAAATATATGTGAAAATAAGTTCCACTTGTATAAATAAGCACTAGGTCTGTTGTCAGAAGCCCCACTGTGATCACTCATTGGAGAGCTCTGTCATTCTTGTACTTGTGTGACTTTTAACCAACTTTGTAGTTGTCACCAAACCATGTGGTCTAAATTCTTTATTGAAAATGTTTCTTTTGTTTGTGCCTAAAGCTCTAGAGGTCTCCTCCACCTTTGAAAGAGGCAGAAAAACAGGTGAAATTGGGCTTTAATTCTGTTACTCGGTGTTTGGAACAAAAGGCATAAGATAGCTGTTTCTTAAATTTTACGTAATTATAAAAGGGTTTAGGTAGACTGTGTCAGAGTTCAGAAATAAGTAGGAAAATACATATTGTTCTTTACCATATCTTAACTTTTTCTTGGGTAATTAAGATAGTAAACCTTTGCCTTAGGACTACTTTATGAAAGCGCCATTCAAGAAAACTCTTTTGTGTCATTTGTTGAAGTTGCAAGTTAAAAAAAGTTAATGTACATTAATTGCATGGGTGCATGTGTTTTTTCACTTTATTTAGTTATGACTTACTGCCTTAAGAATCTCACGTGTGAAAAATTAGTTTGAGCTGTAAAATAGTAATATTGTAGTTCTCCTTTCAAAAAGTGACTTGTAATACTTTAATGAAAATGGCTTTTAAAACAGTAACAATAATGAAGCTTTGTTCACAAGTGCCTTTAAAGGCAGACTTGAGTTTACATCTAGAGTTTGTGCTTACAAAGAGTTCTGAACCCAAAAAGGAGTTGCTTGTTGGAATATGTTACTTAGCCAAAAGAGGGAAAAGTTGCTCAATTGCCAGTGAGAGTTTAATGTATTAAACTCTCACTGGAATTGCAGAATTATTTATCCTATCACGTAGAAATGTTTGCATGAGCTGGGCTGAGGCAAAAGTCCGAAAGGTACTTTCTGCTGCTGTGGCTTCTTTAGTGCTCGCCTGTTATAAATCGTCTGGTCGGTACCAGAATTGGGGCTGAGGTGGGGGTCATGGTCCTTATGGTTTTCACAGCTGTTTTTCTATATTTTCCAGACTAAAATTTGAACATAGCAGGCTGATTTATGAGTCACTTTGGATCAGCGTCTTAAAACAGCTACAGCCTGGCTTTTTGTTTTTCAGCTTTCCAGATTTCTGCTGAATTAGCAGCTCTGCAGGCCCCAGTGGGATTGATTAAGAAGCTGTGCTGGATTTGCATTTTAAAATTTGACTTGGAAGTCAGATTTCCAAATGCTAAAAGGAGCAAAATGATGGCTGGAAGCAAATGTTATAAATTAATTATTTTCATATATATTTATTCACTTGTTAATGTGCAGGAGGAAAGACATTTGTTTTCTACCATGTAGAGTTTGATTTTCTAGCATTTGGCCAGCTGAGCTCTAAGTAAATAGTTAACACCTCTCTGCCTTACCACTTATCCCATTTATTAGCCTCACTACAAAAAGTTTTTTGAAAAGGTTTCATAAATGGAACTCTGAAAATGAAGAATCTGCTTTTCTTACTGAATGTTCTCATGGGTTTAAGGAAATATCGACATTGTACAACTTGTATTTGTTTTTAATGTGGTCTAGCCATAAAAACAATATAGGGAAGATTTAGGAAAATGTGACATCCTCTAACTGGAAAGTAATTATTTCTGAAACATAAACTGTATTAAATCTAAATTTAGACACATTAAAAGTTTCATGGCTTTAAGTATTTAGCAGTAAAAGTCACTTAAGAGGTGATTTTTTTTCCTCCCACATAATGCGGTTTTAATAGTACACAAAACTCAGGAATGGAAGTGTGTTGCAATAACTAAAATATTTAAGGTTGCCAGCTCCTGCTTCTGGATCAGAAATGAATGATCCCCAGCATGTGCACACTTCTCAGAAGGTAGTTTCTCATTTTAAAGGTCTTTTGTTGGAGATCTCGTACTAATACTAGTTGGGAAAAAAAAGTTAAACACTCTCTTTTCTCATAGGATTGCCCTACAAAATAATCCTTAAAATGAAGTGGTGTGGTTTTCATTTTTTTCTAATTAAAAAGAAAACCACCTGTATGAAATGTAAATGCCAGATCAGTTCCCCCTTTCCCTTTAAACATTGAAACAATAGGGGATGCAGTTTTCTGCCGTTCAATGTTCTTTCGTTAAGTGGATCCAAATGAGACTTTGTTGATTCAGGCTACCTCCCAGGTGAAGGACTCTTTGCTGGTTGTTTTTGAAACCCTGTGGGAAATCTGTGACTGTCTGTGGTGCTAAAAGCACACAGGTTTTGTTTGAATCCTAACATGAGTTGTTGGGCTCACGGGTTCCTTGATGAACTCCAGACGGACGTGAGCTAGGCTGGGAGGGAAAGTGTCTGGCTCCAGCATGGTGAGCATGCACAGCAGTGGTTGTAATTGCAGGATTTTTATAGTTTAAAGACTGTGCCAGATTTTTTTTCATGTTATAACTCTACCAGAACAAATCTACTCATGTCTGTTACTGTCTGGTAGGTCTTTAGGCAAACATGTTTCAAATAAAACCTTTGCAGATTTTTTTTTTAGGTGAAATAGAGAAATGCAGGTTTATTCTCAAAACACACAGGCAAAGACGAAAAGGATCCCTGATTTCTAATTGTTAACTTTGTAGACTAGAAGAAGTTACACTGTGTTTCTCTAGGTGTGATTTTTCTGCCTTTCGTTTTTGGTTCATGCTTTGTGCCAATCCAGTTTGGTTCTCTAAAACGCTGGTTAGTTAAAAGCCTTCATTTTTAAACACTGCAAGAATTCATTTGGTAAGGGTTGGTAAACCTCTTTTGTGGGGGTGTTGGGGGGAGTGCTTTCAGCGGTACTGGTTGTATGTCTGGTTTTCGGTAGCTGTTCAGCCATTTCACTTTCAATCCATCACATGGCCCGCACACACCAGTGTGTCAACACATAAAGGAAAGTAAGCAAATATTTACTGGGCTTTCTTTCATGTTGTGGAATCTTAAATGCTGAGATGGCCTAGTCTAGGATATTATATTTGCAGGAATTTTGGTTTGCTTTTTTAAAAAATAACGATGTCTTATGGAAATTGTTACGAAGTTAGATGAAGTCTCTCAGCAGATTTATTAAATGATTGCAAAGAAATCTGATCATAGGTTTCTATATAGCCTACATTGTAGATGGTTTATGTGGTTTAAATTATACATTATATTATAAGATACTGAGATTTGGGAATTCAGGAAAACAGAATTGCAGTTTTCAACTCTCTCAACACATACACACACAATGATACCTTAAGTAATTTGGTGCCTAAACCCAGAGAAACAAATATGTATGAAAAGCAATCTCTATTTTGTTTGCCTATAATAACACTGATGCTTAATTTTATGGTAATAGTAAAAAGCATTCTTTAGAAGTTTGAGTTTCAGCAGCCTGCCTAATTAGCCACTTCTCAGAGGCCCTGACTTCATCATATCAGGTTGGAAGTGAGGAGATGGTAGGGGATGGGGAGGGTGAAGCAAAACAACCAGTTCACAAAAGATCTCTTCACCCTGTGCCAAAAAACATCTCCTAAAAACCTGTGGGCTTAAAGCACTTGAATCTGCCAGTCTCCTAAACTAATTTTGTCCTCAGAATTTGTATTTTGATTTTGGCAATTTGGTTGCCATCTAGATTGGGAATAGGATGAACCAATTTCTTACATTGTCACTAGTGTCGATAGAGGTATTTTATAAATCCATTCTGTCTTGCACATTATTAAATACTATTAGTGATTTTTGGAAACTACTTACAACTTTTGTTTTTTTTGTAGGGACTTGAGTCACAACAGATTGTCTTTCAACAAGGCAAATTCCATGAACCACCTTCGAAACCTTCGAGAAGTGTGAGTCTTACTTTCTATTTGAGATTTGAATAAAATACGCTATTTAACCATAAAGAACATTTGGATCACAATAAATGAATTAAACTTTTAACTTGGGAGGTATTTTTAAATAACTTTATAAAGTTTTTATCTCTGTGATTTACAAATAATATAATCAGCTTTTTTTCCTGTTTTTTTTTTTGTTTTTTTTTTTTTTTGCATTTAAAGGAAACTGAACAACAATGAATTGGAGACCATTCCAAATCTAGGACCAGTCTCAGCCAATATTACACTTCTGTCCTTGTAAGTGAATGTTAGTGGGATTTTGCATGTATGTTTGCAGGGACCGTGGTTCCATAGGGCTAGAGTAAAGGTCTTATGAGCGAAACATGAATACTTCCTTCTGTAGGTAATGGAGAAGCGTTTTTTAAATTGGGTGACTTGTTTTCTAGCCACTTTCTTTCCTAAATTTTAAGTACTATTTTAATAACACACTTTCCACGTTGCTGTCATTGCTGAACTGGTATCCCAGATTCAGAGAAGCTGCCTTTACCTCATAGAGACATGGTTTTAGTTATGTCCTGCAGACTAGGCCTAATTCTGGTTATTACTCAGTGGTTGGCATGGGATCTGTGGATGAGGTATTACACAGTTGCTAGTGGAAGGTGATCGGAGTTGTTTTGGGAGAGGAAGTGGGAGTTGGTAATAGCACACTGGACTATTCTCTTTTAAGTGTGGTACCCGTAGTAGAAATCGAGGTTTGGAAACATCAAATCAAAATATCAACTCTATACAGTTAAACTTAAGTATGTGATTGAAGTAATAAACACCATTGCATGTTGTTTTTGCAAAGATGAGTTTTCAAATAAAATTAAAATTGTGCCAAATTTTCTGTATTTTTAAGACAGATAACGTATTTGTAGTCATGCATTGGAGATGTTTTGGAATAATTTTGAGTTTTGGCACTTAAGAGTAGCATTTAGAATGTGCAGTATTTATTTCTAAAATTTAAGTTACTTGCTGCCTTAATTAAGCTTGAATAATTTAAAAATATACTTAAGCCACCCGGGTTAAAATGTTTTCCTTCCTCAAACAAGAAAAGCCCACATTGTGGGTTGCTTCTGAGAAAAGGGTGATAAGGGTTAAAATTATACAGTAAATTTCAGGAAAGCTGTTCAATTAATTAAAACGATCACTACCCAATTGCTTACATCTGGTGATTTATACAGGTTGGTTTTTACTGAGGGCCCAGGTCACCTAAGTCACGGGTGCAGTCGCTGTGTCTGCTTTCCTCTGTTTGAGTAAGAACTAAGTGACATTTGATACTGATGTGGTTTTCCCAAAGATCAGAAACAGAAAGGAATGAGAAAAAAAAAAAGGACTTGGTATTTGACAAATAAACACTAAATTTAAAAAACATTTTTAAGCTAGCATTAATACCTGTTTTCTTTATCTTTCACATTTGCTTAAGAATTTAGAGTCCAAGTGGAGTACTGGTTTTGGTATCTTAAAGAGCTTTAGTTAGCTATTCTCATTTGACCAATGGGACCTTTCTAAATCCCAGGGAATGCTGCTTCCCCTGCTGTTCTTACTCTATGTATTGGCAGATTCTGTCAGCATGTTCAAGAGAGTCTTGAGTTGAGGATCATTGCATGGTTCATTGCTGAGAGGGTCCACAGTGGAGTTTTGGAATTTGGGTGGGGTGGAGAAAACAGACTTCTCTTTGGCTTGGTTTGAGTTGAAATTCTAAGAATTTGTAAAGAAATTAGAACCATCTATTGGAAATAAATAACCTGGTAATTTCACACTTAGAAGCTTTCATTTATAATTAGAAAACTGAAATACACTCTGGAAAAATGGAAACCTTCAAAATTTGAACCATTTTCCCTATTTTCATTTGTTTCACTTTAGTGAGTGCTAAGGAATCTTTATTGAATAATCTCTTTTCTTTCTTCTTAATTTGTTACATCACATCTGACCAGGGTTTATTTTGTTCATTTTTTATGTAATGGTAGATACTATTTATTACCTAGATTACATAGCATCTGCAGAGGGTTATTTATGTGATGGGACGGCTAATTCAATATGGGTAGTGAAAAATTGTCTTCATACCTATGAAATATGTTAAAAAATGTATTTCTCTGGCAGTTTTCTTCTACAAATGTGTATTCTCCTGTAGGTCTCTTTGGATATTGCAATACACCGTCATTGTTTCTAAAGCACTATTAATTTCTGTCTTGTGTTGTATAAGGTAGAGCATTTTCTTTTATATAGAAGCACTTAAACATCAGACCTAAAAAGCGATACTTATATTTCTGAAATTTCAAAAGAAATTGTTAAACTACATACCATGGATTAGGTTAGAAAATTGCTATGGTGCCATGGTCATAACACCATGTCTTTCCAAGCAGCTCTTAGGACTATTTGGCTTTTATTTGATCAAGGGCTTCTTTCAGGTTTCTTGTTTGTTTGTTTGTTTTAACATTTTGTGGAGGAAAACAGATTTTTGGGGTCATTTGCACAAGTTAAATCATTTGAAAATACGTTAAAGGAAAGGAAAATCAGCTGGAGTCTTGAGCAAAAGATTTAATGTTGTTCCATCCTGTTGCTGCTCTGTACAGTGGGGACCCTTCCCAGCTGGAGGCAGGGAAGTTCACCTGGCCAGAACCTCCCTCCTTGCTCATCTTCAGGGGCAAATGGCACCCCATGTCCAGAGATGAACATCTGATAATGTTCAGACCACTTTTAATAATGTCAGGGAAGCCTGGTAAAGTACTAGGGTCTTGGGATGGTGGTTGGCTGAGCATTGAATTCTCCCATTAACAAAGCTCATCTCTCATCTTTTTAGGGGTCTGTTGGAATGCAAAAGATCTGAATAGATTTGTTTTCCTTTGAATCCCACCCAGCATGAGCTCAGAAGTCAAGTCCCTGCTAGGAACAGGACTTGGTTTGTGGACTTTGTTTTGTTTTGTTGTTCTGTTTTTCTCAATCTTGTAACCTTGGCAGGATGCTGTATTTTTTTTTTAAGATTTTATTTATTTATTTGACAGAGGGAAACATAGCTAGAGAGGGAGCACAAGCAGGGGAAGTGAGAGAGGGAGAAGCTGGCTCCCTGCTGAGCAGGGAGCCCTATGCAGGGCTTGACCTGAGCAGAAGGCAGAGGCTTAATGACTGAGCCACCCAGGTGCCCCAGGATGCTGTATTTTAAGGGAAGAAATGCACTGTTTGGAATGAGCATATAATAAAACTGTTGCCCTGGCATAAGTAAGCTGATTTTACCAGATGTGGTAGTTTCAGCTTCCTGTGAGGTGGCATGAGCCACTCAAGCATTGGACATCTTTGAAAACTGTGACTTGAGTTAGGACAGGTTCAAATCCACAAGTCTTGTACCATTGTCGAACAAGAGAGTTCTCATCAGTCATTCAAGAAAGCCGGTTAGGCTTAGACTTGACATTGATGGTTTATATGGTATTGCCCAACATGTATGTATTTGCCTGTATGTTAGAATTGAAAAGATTTAGGTCCCTGAATGTCAATTACCCAGATTACGTGTTTAAAAAAATGTAGATTTCCTGACCCTATCCCCAGAGATTCTGAATTAATGAGATGGGGTGGGGCCCAGGAATATCCATTTTAACACAACTACCTTACCGGTTCTGATTAGATATTGCATAGATATTTCTGGAACTCCAGTTTGTTGTAATCAAATAAGCCCTTTCTCATTATTTCTTATCTCAAAGGTAGAACATTTCTCCCACATCCATCATATTCTTCATAGTCTCTAATTTTTCTGGAAATGGCAATGTCATCCTGCCAGAGTGGTTATTATAACTATCACTTTGCAGGTAAGACCTCAAAATGTGAGTTCTACCAATGGACAGCCAATGAAGAAATCTAAAGCAGAGTGAGGTGATCAGTTTTGCTATTTGAGAGTGTCATTCTGGCTTTAGTGTGGAGGATGTCCTAGCAGTGGCCAAAGGTGGGATAGAGGGGGCAGATGACTGGGGCCGGGCCGGGAGGGCATGGAAGAACCACTGCAGGAGCCCAGGAGTGGTAACAGCATTGTGTCACTGCAGCAGAACAGTGATTAAAGCAAAGCTCAAGTTGGATGGCTTGGAATTTGCTGGCTCTTCCCTTTTGGTAGGCTGGAGATCTTGGTCAAGTTACTGTCTGTGTTTCCTCATCTACAAAGTAAGAATTATAACAGTGCCCACCTCACAGCATTGTTGTGAGGATTTGGGAAGAAAATGCACGTAAAACTGGCATATGTTGAGTGCTCGGTGACGATGAGCTGTGATCATGATGGTAACGATCATGCACTCAGGTGAAGTTGATGAGCTGTGCCAGGCTCTGTTGTAAGGGTTGGGTACATAGCAGTGAACGACGCAGACAACTTGCTCCCATGAAGTTTCCATTCTAGTGAAAGTAAAAGAACAATGAGTAACAATTTAAAAAAAAAGAAAAAAAATCAAAGAGGACCAGAAGACCCTGGCACTTGCCCTTTAATGGGGTCCAGGAGGGTTTCTGAGTGTTTATCAAATCCTACTATGTGCTGGATACCGATCTAAGGTTAAGATTTAGCAGTGAACAGATAGACGAAATCCCTGCCCTCACAAAGCTGCCTTCTCCTGGAAGGAAAAAGACAAAAAGTCAAATAAAAGATGTGGTCACAAGGTGGTGAGTGCTAGGGAAGAAAAAACAGAGGAGGCAGAGGAGTGTGTGTGACAGAATAGGGGTTGACAGTTTTAAATGGGGATGCAGGGAGGAGCTTGCTAGGAAGGTGACACTTGAATCAGGGAAGGGTTCTGTGCAGCATCCTGGGGGTGAAGGTCATCTCCTTAAGCCTCCCCTATTCTCTCCAGGTCCATCCTGCCTGTTGTGTCAACTCTTACGCGGTCATGAAATGATTTTGTTTTTATTTTTCTCCTGTGCTATACTTTGGGGCTTGTGGCTGACTCTTGTTTTCCCCAGCACTTAATGGCAGGTGTATGGCATATAGCCGGTGATAGGTATAACAATTAACGAGTATTTATGGAAAGCCACATGCACTTAGCGTTATTTAGGCAGATCTCCTATCAAGTTAGTCTGTGCTAGTGGCTAAAAATCTACAGTGAAAACAAAGCATGCATATGTTTTACTTAACTTATATTCAACTCTGCACGCTTGGTAAGTTATAATAATAAATTGTAACAACAGCAGCAATAATAAGTAAAGGAAAGAAGTAGTTTAAGTAGGGAAGGGATTCAGCTCACCATTCTCACCAGTGAGCACATGCCCTACAGTGTGTTTGAGATGGAAGTGTGTGGGAAGTAAAAGTCCCCTTTTGTATTTGCTTTTTTCAGTTTGAGTATCTCAACACACCAAGGACGACTTTTGTCTTTAGAGATAGGGTTTTTCATAGACTCTCTGTCCAGCACACATGTGGACTACTTCATCAGGTCTTAAACTAAAAATTCGAAATAAACAACAATTACAAAACACAAAATCGATCTGTTCTAATACCGAAAGCAGAGAGGGAGAGGGAAGGAGAATATGTTTGCATAAGAACACTTTGCTGGTGTTATAAGGGATCTTCCAGGGTGTGTTGGTGATAGATGTTTCCCCTCGTGCACTGGCTTCCGTGCCCGATGTGGTGTGAGATGTGGTCCATCACAGCATGGGTCCTCCTGTATGGGGGAGGCAGGGAAGTATGGGAGTTTTGTCCATTCCTGAGGTCTAATGTGATTTATAAACTACAGAGAATAGTCCTTGGCAGCTTGTGTGGCCTGAACAATATTGTAGAATTCTGAGAAGAGTGATGATTTGTTCCCTTCAGTTTTGAAACTCTCACATGTTCTCCAATGGCTTTTGTCACAGGTCTCATTCCAGAGAGAATTCAGGTCTGACTGAGCTATCTGTCCCCTCAGTGGCCCACACCAGAATAAAGCCCAGAGGAGGTTCTTGTTCAGTATGTGAGTGGACAAGAAAGAGACCCGAGCTGGACACGGGGCACACGTTGATGCCTTGCCTCTCGCTAGTGTCTTGTCTGACCTCAGGCAGACTTAATTACCTCTTCTTTACCTCTAAGACCAGTAGGCAATGTCTGCTCCTCCATCTCAGGTAGTTCCAGTACAGAATCGAATGACATAAAACACAGGTGAGGACTCTGAAAAGTGTGAGCCCCAACAATTGGGTGCGAAGGGAAAGGTAGGACCTAGAAACCTATCCTGGCAGCAGCAGGTAAGGGATGAGAAAGAACTTTGCATCTGGAGTGGGTTATCTGGAAAACCTTTGCTCTCTTCAGGTAGTTCAAAGAGTTGTGAACACTTAGTTATAATTAGTAACTAAGCAGCATTTCTAGCCCAAGGGCTTGTGCACCTATAAGGAAGATTTTGAGCTGTTCTGTGTCCCCAGCAACACCACCTAGTAGGTGCTAAGTGCTGGGGGACTGCAGGGGGCCAATAAAGAAAAATAGAACTTGGCCTCTGCCCTCAGGGGGCTTTGAGTAATGAATGAAGGGAAGATGAACAATACAGACATGCTCCACTTAGGATGATGCCCTGGGTGTTGGGGAGATGCCTGACTGGGCCAGTGCAGAAGAGCACTGCAGCTTCTGTGTGTATGGAGAGCAATGGTGCATTCTAGAGAAGGAAAGGACATGGGGTGCATTGGTAGTAATGCACTTAGGCGTTTTAAAGGTTTGGGGGACTAAGTGACATTTTTCTTAAACAGGGGAATGAAATGACTACATTTCTTTGCAACACAGAATCATCTCTCCTTATTTTCAGGTAGTCATTAAACCATGTTCATTTTCAAAATCAAATGCCATCAAGACAAATAATGTGCTTTTTTAAAAATCATAAACAATTAAACGACCTGCCAAGTACGTGCGATCCAGCCATCCTTAGAACTATCCCAAGCTCTGAGTCTTGCTGTATGTTGGGCCACATCTTTGTTTGTCCCCAGAAAAGGAAATTGGCCATAGGGTGGGTGTCACATAAGCGTTGACGTTTGTATGATGAAATGGGTGGAGTTGAGCAAGTGATTAGAAATCAGATCTGCAGTATTCTCTTATCGTTATATTGACCCTAGCACCATATTAGGTGGAAACTTCATCCATAAGCACACGTTTTTCATTGACCATTTCAAACATCAGCCTAATAAAAAAAATCATCTTGGGGGACAGTGGTTTAAGAGACTGTTGCTTGGTTATATGGCACTGAGTTTATTTAAATAATTGATCAAACTTAAACTTTGTGATTTTTAAAGCATATTGATATTTTAATAGTTCACAACTCAGACACAGCTTCATTTAGGGAAGGCAAAGTGTTAGATTGTGATGGTGTAGATAAGTAATTTTGTAACCACGTGGTAAAGTTCAAATAGTTATTTGCTTTTAAACCAAACCTGTATAAGTCAGCATTTGAAAGATTACCAATGTGTCCTATTAATTAGGGAATTGGGGAGAAGCTTTAGTCAAAATTAGAATTTAAGTTTCTGGGGAATCAGGGATCTTTGTCCTGATTAAGATGGTAAGTCCCATCTTTACCTATTTGTGGGTATAGGTGAGCCCATAGAATTTGACCCAAATATATGCTCTGCTGATGTGGATGAATGGACTAGTGTCTTTTGTATTTAAAGAACATTGCATCAGAGGGCTGCAGCCTTCACCAGGATAAACAAACCAGACGTTAATTGTGTTTAATGGGAATAAGGTCATAAAGCTCAAGTCTTACAAAATAAACACATAAACATCATAATATGATAAGTTGTATTCTTTTATTGGATTTTAAGGTGTTTGTACATGATTTGCACATAAAAGAGTTTACTGTACACAGAAATGTATTCTTTACCCTCTGTGTTTATCTTCACAATCATAAACCAGTCCCTGCAATACAAGTTTGCTAGGTGTTCGAATTCTCAATTTAGATTTGAAACATAAATTTGTGGTCCTGCTGTGCTTTAAACCCTTGAGGAATTTCCCAGCGCTCTTAGGTCAAGAGAGAATCCATCATAAGACCTACATTGGTCTGGATGATCTGAGTCCTCTTTTCCCAGCAAGTCTCCTCCAGACTTCTTTCTCCCTTCTGGCAGTATGCCAGCTTGTTCTATTTTGGGTCCTGTTACAGACTTTCTTCTCGGCCTTCAGTGCTCATCCTTGCCCAGCACTGGCTAGCCAGACTTCGTTTCACCTGACACGTTTTCCTATTGCCCTTCCTTAGAGCCTGCATTATCACTGTACACGCGGTGACATTGGTCAGTTGTGTGTGATTCTTTCATGTCCATTTTCGTCACCAGAATGAAATTTCCTAAAAGCTGAGACCATGTGTGTTTTCATCCCCATTGTAACCCTAGCATGTAGCTCAATGTCTGGCACCTGGGAGGCAGTACATGGTTATTGAATGAATGACTCAATGAATAGACCAGACCCAATTAATATTGTATATAGTTAATTGTAGAAAAGACTATTCAGTTAACCTTTCTGTTCTTGCCCCTGCATATACACTTAAAATCGTTTTCATTACTAAAACTTGCTTTTTCCAAGGTAACAACATTCTTAGATGTGACACCATGAACCAGCGGACAACTTTGTTCATTGGCTGGTCTTGGAGCCCTTAGAATGGACCCCCACTCCCTTGAACTTTGCCTTCCAGCTTAGTTTGTCAGGAAAATCTCCTGTTACCAGTGCTTTTCCTGAACCTACATCATTTTCTCCTCTCTCCCCTCAAGGTCATACTAGCCACTTTGATTGCTGCTTTGAAGTATCAAGTGCAGCTTCTGCCAGAGACGTTTCTGTGCTGAGCAAAGCTTGTGCTGCCAAGACAGACAAAACAATCGCATTACAGCCAGTTGCTTTTCGTGATCGGGGTGGCAGGAGCCAACATGTCTCTCTCCCGGCCTAGTTCCTTTTCCTCTTTTCCTCCTTCTCATCCTCATTTTACTATCTCTGCCATCTTCCATACATGAGAGGCTCTGGGCTCTGGTTGGGTAGAGAGACCAAAACAATGAAACAAGCTGCTAACCAGTACCACCACTTCTTTCCTTGGCTGAAAGTCACTTAAGTACTAAATTCAAAACATGAAAGGAAAGGCAATTGTAAGTATAAGCGTATAAGCGCTTCCTTTCTAAAATCACCTGCCTGACAGTCTCCCTTCCTCCCTGGGAAGCTTTAGCTGGCAGATACAGCAGTCTCTAGAACAAGGTTGAAGGCAAAATGAAATATCGAGGTAATATGCATGCCGTAAGTAACCTAAAGCACACGATAAACATGGTGTACGTTCTTGGACTGTCAGTTTTACTGTGCATGAGCAATTTTAGATGTTTTTATTCCAAAACAAACATTGGAATAGAATCAAAACGAGCATTTCTTTTTTAGGAAAAAAAAAAAAAGATGCTTTTTGAAGTTAATCACTAATTGCCATGTAATCCTGCACAAGGCACTGGCCTAGGAATAGAGGCAGTACTCTTTAAAGATGAATGGATGTTTACAAAATCAGGAAATGTAGTCAATTGTATAAATCCCTCTTTCTCTTATTCTCCTCCTCCTATCTTTTCTGCTTTCACTTCCTCACCATCATCCCCATTTAAGTATCAACTAAAGGATGAGAGGAATTATAAATGGTTTTATAGATTCTGTAGCTGATCAAAACCAGTTTTTTTGTGTGTTGGTTTTGAGTGTCTGCATGCAATCCTGGCAACTTAGTATGGGAAGAGACATTTCTCCCTGTGGAGAGATTTCTGTAAAGAAGTTAACCAGCCTCCCTTTGAGCATTTTCAGGGACAAAAGTTTACTTCATGGTGACAAACTGTTCCATTGTAAATAGTCCTGATTACCAGGACTTTTTGTTAAGCTGAACTCTTCCTCTACTTTTACCTATTGTGTTAGTTCTGTGTGTTGAGAACAACTTTGTTATTTTCTGCAAATACCTAGAAGTCTTAAAATACAAGGTTTTCTTAAAACTTTCTCTTTTTCCTGGCTCAAATCCTAATTACCCTTTCCTGTGTGATACCCAGTCTGGACCAGAGCTATGATCTGGCACTTTCTACAGTGACAGAAATGTTCTATATGTGTGCTGTTCGCTATGGTAGGAACTACTAGATACATAGATACTGAACACTTGAAATGTGGCTAGTAGACTGAAGAATTCAGGAGGGAGGGGCACCTGGGTGGCTCAGTTAGTTAAGCATCTGCTTTTGGCTCAGGTCATGAACCCACATCCTGGGATCAAGTCCTGCATCAGGTTCCCTGCTTGACAGAGAGCCAGCTTCTCCCTCTCCCACTACCTGCCACTCTGTCTACTTGTGTTCTCTCTCTATCCCTCTGTCAAATAAATACATAAAATCTTAAAAAACAAAAACAAAACTGAGGGCTTTTGGAGGGGAGGGGGCGTGGAGGGATGGGGTAACTAGGTGATGGGCATTAAGGAGGGCAGTTGATATAATGAGCATTGGATGTTACCTGCAAGTGATGAATCACTGAATTCTGCCCTGAAACTAAAAATATGCTATATGTTAACTACATTGAATTTAAATTAAAAAAATATGGTGGGACCATGCCTGTTTACCAGCATACTGGACATGAATGAAGCTTAAAATTATGTTAGCCTTTAAGGACCATGTTATATTATTGGCTTCTATCAAGTTGTGGTCAGCCAGACTCCCCAGGTCTATTGTGATTTTCATAAGAATTGCTTTCACATAGGCCTTTTTTAAATGATTGATTAAAAATTCAAAACACTGCCTTATCCCAGCTTAACTTCTCTGGTTCATTCTAGGCCATCATTTTAGTACATTGAGAGGTTTGGGATCCTGATTCATCTAATGGATGAGCATATGTGTAGTTCGGTGACATTTGTATTTGATTATTCCCACCACCGTCCATGCTCGTACAGATGTTGACAGCACAAGGGCCAAAGTCAGACCCAGTTGCAGCCACTAGCAGCTTCCTTTTTTTTTAAATTTTAATTCCAGCATAATTAATAGTGTCATATTACTTTCAGGTGTACAATTTAGTGACTCAGCAGTTCCATATTACCCAATGCAAATCAAGATAAGTGTGCTCTTTATTCCCATCATCTATTTACCCATCCCCCACCCACCACCCTTCTGGTAACCATCCATTTGTTCTCTGTAGTTAAGAGTCTGTTCTTGGTTTCCCACTCTCTTTTTCCTTTGCTCATTTGTTTTATTTCTTAAATTCCACATAAGAGTTAAATTATGGTAATTGTCTTTCTCTGACCTATTTCCCTTAGCATATTACACTCCTCCATCCATGTCACTGCAGATGGCAGAATTTCATTCTTTTTTTTATGGCTGAGTACTCTTCCACTGTGTGTGTGTGTGCGCGCGTGTCTGTGTGTGTGTATACACACACAGACACGCGCGCACACACACATATAAAATAAATTTCTTTGTCCATCTATTGATGGACACTTCAGCTGCGTCCATAATTTGGCTATTGTACATAATGCTTAAGTAAACATAGGGATGCATGTATCCCTTTGAATTAGTGCTTTCATATTCTTTGGGTAAATATCCAGTAGTACGATTCATTACTGGATTATAGAGTAGTTCTATTTTTAACTTTTTGAGGCACCACTATACTGTTTTCCACAGTGACTGCACCAGTTTGCACTCTCACCAGTACGGCATAAGGATTTCTTTTTCTCCACATCCTTACCAACATTTGTTGTTTCTTATGTTTCTGAATTTTAGCCATTCTGGCAGGTGTGTGAGATGGTATCATTGTAGTGATTTGCATTTCCCTGAAGATGAGTGATGTTGAGCATCTTTTCATGCATCTGTTGGCCATCTGGATGTCTTCTTTTGAGAAATGTCTGTTCATATCTTTTGCCCATTTTAATTGGATCATTTGGTTTTTGGATGTTGAGTTCTAAAAGTTGTTAATGTATTTTGGGTACTTACCCTTTATCAGATAATGTTGTTTGTAAATACCTTCTCCCATTTGGTAGGTGGTGTTTTTGGTTGTGTTGATTGTTTCCTCCCCTGTGCAGAAGTCTTTTATTTTTGATGTAGTCCCAATAGTTTATTTTTTGCTGCTGCTTCCCTTGTCTCAGAAGACATATCTAGAAAATGTTGTTATGGCTGGTGTCAGAGAAATTACTGCCTGTGTTCTCTTCTAGAATTTTTATGGTTTCAGGTCTCACATTTAGATCTTTAATCTATTTTGAATTTGTTTTTGTGTATGGTATAAGAATGTGGTCCAGTTTCATTCTTTTGCAAGTTATCTGTCCAGCTTTCCCAGCACATTTGTTGAAGAGACTTTTTCCTGTTACTTATACTTACCTCCCTTTTTTTTGAGATTAATTGACCATATAATTGGGGTTTATTTCTGGGCTTTCTGTTCTGTTCCATTGATTCTTGTGTCTGTTTTGGGGCCAGTACCATACTGTTTTGATGACTACAGCTCTGTAGTATGTCTTGAATTCTGGTATTGTGATATCTCTAGTTTTTTGTTGTTATTTTTTTTTCCCTTTTTTTAAGATTGCTTTGACTATTCAGGGTCTTTGTGGTTTCATACAAATTTTAGGATTGTTTGTTCTGGTTCTGTGAATATTAAACCTATAGATTCCTTTCAGTAGTATAGATATTTTAACAATATTTGTTTTTCCAGTTCATGAGTATAGAATATCTTTCCATGTCTTTGTGTTGTCTTTGATTTCTTTCATCAATATTTTATGGTTTTCAGAGTATATATAGTTCTTTCAACTCTTTGGTTAATTTATTCCTTGGTATTTTATTATTTCTGGTGCAATTGTAAATGGAATTGTTTTCTTAATTTCTCTTTTTGCTGCTTCGTTATTAGTGTATAGTAATGTACCAGACTTTTGTGCATTGATTTTGTATCATAGCAACTTCCTTTAAACGTTTGTGTCAGTCTCTGGATAAAGATCTGGGATATAAGCTCACTTGCCTGTATAATCATCATCACCACATTATCTATGTCTTACTCACAAGAGCACTTTAAATACTTGGTTAAACATGATGTTCTTAGTCCATTGGTCTGTGAACCACATCAGAAAGTAAAATAACATTGATTTAATCTGATGTGTTCATAATTAATCTTCTATATGAAAACTTTTTAAATTTGAGGTTCAGAATAATGATGTGTTTTCTGGTTGTACTATCATCTTAAAATACCTTATGTAGGCTAATTTTTCATTGAAATATACAAAGCTAAATTGGGTGAATTTTTCAGTAAAAAAATTAGAGTAGCTCTTTGGGGGGAAGTTTTGTGGTTTATTTTGCTTTTTTTAGAAAAAAAATTTTTATTCATTGATTGGGTTTCTACTGAAGACTCCCTATTAAGTATAGTGGGCTGAATATATTCATTTCACTCTGCTCTTTCTTAAAACTCCCTAAAATGGAAGTAAGGTCTAAAAAAATGTATACAGACAGGAACAAAGATAAAATAGGAAAGAAGGTAGTCCAAATAAGAAATGGCATAAAAATTTTGCAAGCAAATGGACAAATTATAACTGACTTAAAAGAGAGAAAATGAAGTAGATCCCTAAAGCAGCAGATTGGTTTTTCCTATAGAACAATTCTGAGTTCAGAAATTCAAAGTCTATAAGGGTGCAGAGTAGGACTGAAAATGAGGGAAAGGTTAAAACTCTTTTATAAGAAGCAATGAGACCTCCAGGTTTCTCCTCCATACTCATCCTCCAGAACTCAAAGCCTAGTGACTGGCATAGGCAGAAGACTAGAAGTTACCCTCTGGAGAGCTGAAACACTAAGTCTCTAGAATTTGGGACACAAGCCTAGCTGGGCAAGGAAGAGGTAGGGATTGAGGGCAGCATATTCCTCAGTCAGAGAAATTAAATCTTATCTGAACATTAAGGAGGACACTCCCTTGCCCCAGCTTATTTACCTGTGAGCCCTCCCAGATATTAGCAATCATGCTTGGACCCACCAGACTAGAGACTGGAAGATCAAAGCAAGAAGACATGTGGAGATCCCATGATGAAATATGTCCCTTTTCTGCTACTCATGGTGGGACTCACCAGTCAACAGCTCTGTTCTGCACACAGTCTTCAGTAAGCTTTGAGTGCTTTTTATTAAATATGAATGGTTAACCTAGTGATTGCCAGACTTTGTAGAAGTTTCAAATAAGATCATATGTCTGTGGGGTGTCTGGGTGGCTTAGTCAATTGTGCATCAGACTCTTGATTTCAACTCAGGTCATAATCTCAGCGTGAGGGGATCAAGCCCCATGTCAGGCTCCATGCTGGGTGTGGAGTCTGCTTAAGATTCACTCTCTCCCTCTGCCTCCTCCCACCCCTCTTCTCCCCATCTCTAAAATTAAATAAGATCAGTGTCTGAAATAAAAGAGAACCAGAGACAGTGGAAGGAAAAGGGAACCTCTGAACAATCTAATATGTGCAGAAAGAAAAGAGATGTGATAGCCATAAAACAAGTAAAGAATGGTAAATCATTAGTAATAATAAGGAATATTGAGATAATAAGGATGAACTTCTGGGAGTTAAAAATATAACAGACACTTTAAAAGGTAATAGAAGTGTTAAAAGAAAGTTGAGAACTTTCTCCAAAAGAACCAAAAGACAAAGGAATGGAAAATGGGAAAGGAAGAAAGGAGAAAATAGGAAGCTCAGGCAGAAGTCTTAACACCTACCTTATTGGAAATCCACAGAGATGTATGTGGAAATAGAAGGGAGGAAATGATTTAAATGAATGAATGAATGAATGAATGAATGAATGAATGAATGAATGAATGAATAAATAAATAAATAAATAAATAAATAAATAAATCCCTGAACTGAGAAACACACATTTCTAGGTTGAAAGACCCCACTGAGTGCCAGCAATTGAAACAGTACCTACCACTGGAGACATTACTGGGCAGTTTCACCATACCAGGAGTAAAGAGACGCTCTGAGAGGAGGGAAAAAAATAAAACACAACACAGGTCGCCTGGAGGGGTTGACAGTGGTTCTTTTTGTGTGTTGCCAGCAACATCTGCATCACTCAGGAACTTGGTAGAAATGCAGATTCTCGGGTTAGATGGATCTAACCTGCTGGAAGAAACCCCTGCCCCTAGCTCTGATGTCTGCCCATGTTTGAGAAACACGGAGATAGAGAATCAGAATGGCCTCTGGCTCCTCCCTCAGTACTTCCATGAGTGCTCTGGGTAGGGTAAAACAGTGTCTTGAAAATCCCAAGGAAGAATGACCAGCTTCTGCAAGAGGCTCCATTTTCTACATAATGGACTCTTTGCTGCTTGCAGTGGCCCATTTGCTACTTAGTATCTTTAGTTCTTAATGGAGAATCTTTCTCCTTGCAAAAGTTTCCTCAGTTGGCTTTGTTCTTTGATGCCACAGGTACCAGTGGATCAGTCTGAACATGTGTTCTTTTAATGAAACTTCTTAATTATCTTTTTAGAAAAAAGATGAGCAGAGATAGTTTATTTTTATCTGCATGGGAGAGGTTCTCTTGCTTGCCAGGTCTCTCTGTTAAAAGAAGCCTAATATGAGGGGGTGTTACTTATTCCAGTCAAGGTGGTTTTCAAGGAAGCATTTTGTTGGGGGACAAAGGTTACTGTTGGAAATGTAAGTAACTTTTAATGTTTTTGCAAAATGTAGTGTTTTCTTTAACAACTTGTAATTCTTTTATAAATGGGTGCTAAAGTGGTTGCTTGCAAGTTATATATAGAAATCAATATTTCCTTGGGGCTAGGCTGACTGTCCCAGTCAGTTCAGTTAATATGCTTTCTCTATGGCTGTGCAGAATGACTACAACTTCAGCCATTTGTTAGCCACACTAACTAAATAGGACTCAAGGGGTGCAGTTAGAGTGATGCATTCTAAGAAGAGAGGGCATTGCAACATATGAAAAATGGTTTCAAAGTAAGCTTCACTGCACACACCTTCACTAAAAGGTCAGCCACATGCACATAACCTTCTCTTACATAGCCAAGATTGCACATCCTTCTTCATGTATCACAGTGGCAAAGACTTATTAGCTGCCTGTTATCATTTGTAATAGGTAGGAGACAGGTGAAACTATTGGCAGATATTTCTTATTCTTCAAGAAGCTGCAGTTTAATTGGTGCAGGAATTCTGGTGTGAAAAACCCAGATATTCTAGTTCCTCACAAAGAATATTCCACTCTCCTTTAAGACTTTGTAAATAAACTGGTACCATTTATGTGCACTTAAGAGTCCATGAAATTCTTTTGAGATTCTTATGCTTTGTGGAATTAACAGTGAGTCAGAAAGCAAAACCAATCATCATCTTACTAAGTGATCATGTCACTATCCCCATAACTTTTATTTTGCTGTTGTAATTTAGTCTGGGTTTACATTCAGGACAGGCATTCAGAAGATCAGAACAACTGAGTACAAACTTATCTATGGGAATAACACACTTGTCCATTTTCCTAGTGATGGCAGACATTAAGGTAGTCACTAGCACCTCACACCTGAGCCAGCTGGGATCCCAGCCTGCACCCCATATTTAGGAGGCCTTCCATGTCAGCATCACAAACAGAAGTGTAATGGAGAGTGGGTGGAAACTCTGGTACTGCCGAACTGGGTTCCAGTGTCCAGAGGCTACCGAGCTGGAAACCTCAGCCTGTATGTCAGTGGGCGAGAAAAGCACAGCCTGTGCTCTGGGGAACCAGATGCAGAGTGGTACTTCACCCCTAAAGTAGATCGCTAGGCAGAAGGTGACTTACCCCAACACACTGTCATTATCCTTTGTACCTCCTGGTGCTCCTGCACCTGGCCGTGCCCGGTTTTCCTCCACCAGTGTTTCTACCCCAGTACTATCAGAGCATGCTCTTGTCTGATATTGTCACCCCATTCTGAAATCCTCTGTTCCCCTCCCCCAGCTGATCTTGAGATAAAGGCCCAATGCCTGCAAGGTTTACAGGGTCCCTCTTGACCCACTGTCCTCCCAGCTACCTCAGTCTTGGACTTCATCTCTCCACAGGCTTCACACATGAACTCTCCACTCCAGCCATCAGGGCTTTCTTTCATTTCCTTAGAGGGAAGCCTTGCTTTCCTCCCACCTGCTTCTGCTTGGAACACTAGCCTGTCTTCCTGCTGTGGGCAATTTTACTGACCCCTCCCACTACTTTTTAGGAGCCTGTTCTTCTTCCACTGCCATCTTATCACAGTGGTTATCACAGTGGTGACCACTTCCAACTGTCTGTCTCTTCTCCCCGCTAGAATGTAAGCTACATGAGGGCAGGGACAGTATCCATCTTGTTCCTTGTTAGCTCTTCAGCACTCCCAGAGCAAATCTCACCATAAGAAAATGATAGGCTGTGTTTGGCTCGGCATTTTAAAGGTATTTGGCAGTTTGGTTGGAAGGGGGAAATTAGCAACAAAGTGAATCCGTTATGATGGGGCCTGAGAAACCAGGACTGAGTGGACTACCTGGGCCTCCTGTTTTTCCTTGGCCTCTCAGATGGCAAGCCCCCAGGTCTGTGTGTGTCCACAAGGGACTAATTGTACTTGACCTCGCTCTGACAGACCAAGCCCCCAGGTCTGTGTGTGTCCACAAGGGACTAATTGTACTTGACCTCGGCAGTGATTGGACCATGGAACACCGTGTACTGTCAGCGTACACAGATGACAGAAGTCTTCGCTGTACTTTTGGGGTGGATTTGCACAAGGTTGCAATGCCTTCCACGACTTACACGACTTACACATTGTGATTTTTGGACAATAGAAAGTTGGTACTTCCCCATCAAGTCATGGAAAAAGGTATTCACACTGTTTGTTTTTTTAAAGCATTGCACGTCCTGCCAAAAATATTAATTAACCACAATGCTTTCAGTGTGTTCATCAGTTTGGGCCTTATGGAGAAAAATTAAAGCTGCAGTTGAATTGAATCTTTGTCTTTTAGAAGCCGCTATTTGTGACCACCTCTAATAGAATTATGTTTATTTTGAGGGTTTTACGTGATTAAAAAGATCATTCAATCTAGTTTTTAATGGAGTTGTCTCCTTTTTAAAAAAACTCTTGCATGATAAAGGGCAAGTTTGTTTAGACTGGCACTTATCAGGTGGTTATTTGTCAGTCTCAGAGCTAATATGAAACTGGTATTTGGATTTAATTCAGTTCCATTAGAACAGACTTAAACTTCTGTGATACAGGGACTATTATCCTGGCAGTTGTAAGGGATTTTTGTGCGAGGAAGCAGGGCTGACAAAGAGGGCACTGTGCACCCTCCGTCTGTAACAGAGCACTTTCACACTGGAGTTTAGGAAGTGTGCAGTTCAGGAAATTGCTGGCTTTGGCTGGAGCATACTTTAACTGCAAGGAAAATTTTATTCGTCACTCAAGTAATTGGCAGTTTTAATACCTTGTTCATAATTACTTAATAAACAAACGAACATATAAACCAAAGATTGTATGGCCTGTTATCTAGCTCCGTAGCCTTATTTGACCAACATGATAGACACCTGTGGGCCTCCCTCTCCCTCCCACAAAAATCCATTTTGTTCCATTTATTGCAGAAATCTATAGCTGAGCCTTTTCTTTGTGTTGTTAAATGTTAAGTATGGCTATACTGGTCTCAGGCAGCCTGGAGGCCAAAACCAGATGCAGAGTTTGAAGGGAGGTGGTGACTAGGGACAAGGGAGGGCGATGGAGAGAGAGGAGCATTTCAGGGTTACTCTGCTCTTTGTGGGAGGACATCCTGGTAATGCAAACATTTGGGTTATGTGTTTAAGAGAACATTTTTGTTCCCTAAAGTGTGGTTTTGTTTAACCCACACACCCTGACCCTAAGGCCCTGTTGCTTGTCTCTTGGACTAAATCCATCTCCGGGATCTAGAAATTGACTAATTGTCTTGCTTGCATTACCCTCTACCTCACAACTAGATCAAGGAGTTTATACACTGGCAAATCCAGATGTGGGAAATGGTCAAAATCAGAGGTCATGGCTGACTTGACTCTAAACAAAGTCTGTAAGACTTTATGGGAGTCTAAGGGGTTTGATATTTGTTACTTGTAAATAGGACTGTTAAACCTTTTTTTTTTTTTTTAAAGCTTCTTATAATCACAAATTCAGCTCTTAAGGTATACATCACCTATGCCTGTTACATTGTATAGGAGATTACTTGAGAATGTAGAGTTAGATTCCCAGATGACCTGGATCAAAACACATGATTCCATGCAGTCCTTTAAAGTAACATATAGAGGATTTTAACAATTTTGAGAAGTTTTGTTAGGTTATCATTGTTTAAATAGGAAAACGTCCAACCCGTTTTCTCCTCTTATTCTTTCTTGTGGGGAAATCAGCAACCTGACATTGACACATATTCAGGAAGTTGGTTTTCTATCCTAGTGCATAGCAAACATATGCATACCCCTGGGTTGTCTCCCTGGGGTGTAACTAAGACCGGAGAGACCCTCTTTCCAGGGCATTCTTAGTGTTGGCATGGTGATAGCTTCATGAGGCACTGTTGATTCTCACGTTAGTTTGAAACCAGAAGTTCAGCATTTCTGCAAGGGTGGGAAGTTGTGAGCCTTTCTGGCGGGGGGCGGGGGGGGGGAGGCATTTCCACTTAAGAACTTAATTGCCAAAATATATTTGACACTGTATTCTATGACACTAGCCTTCAGAGACTCTTTGGGACCAATATGCCTTATAGATAAAAAGCCCTAGTTTCCTGATTTTACAATTATCTATAATATCTCTACTAGAGAAATGTTACAATGATTAAATGGCAAATGGCATAATATATGAACAATGCTTAGCCTCAGCTTGACATTTGAGATGTTCTCAACGCTCTTAGGTTTCAAACACAGTCTAGCACAGAGGGGTAGAGACCTATCACTTACTTCAGAGGAGCTCAGCATATGGCAGAAACAACCAGCAGTGTGAGAGTGCTGTTTCAGAACATGGCCTAACATTTTGTGAAAAATACGCATGAGGTACTCTTAACTCAGGGACCTTCTGAGGTGGTGAGAGGCCTGTGTGCTATAATAATGCAAAACAGCTTAATAAACTCTCAAGGCACTACGGAAATACATTATTGGTAGAAAGATACATACATGAGATATATTTCCTATGTTTTCTCATTAAATGAGGCTTACTCCTCATAGACTATGTATAAAAACAACAGCATGTGACATATCACATATAGAGTTCCGCCTAGAGCCTTCAGATCGTTTAATGGTTCTGTGGATTATAAAGAGACCTTCTTTGTAAGTGGACTCTGTTTTCGTCCTGGCCTTCCTACACTGACATGTTGTTTTCCTCTGCCAAATGATGATCTAAAAAGTCCAGGCTCCCTGATCTAATGTGACAAATAAGATGGCTTGCACATCAATTTGATTCCTGTTTTCTAGCAAGATTGTCATTTAATGTTGAATTTTCCCTTGAAAGCTGTTGCACTGATGACCTTTTAAGAGATTTGACTTGGCCTCTTTTTGTTTTGTTTTGTTTTTCATTTGTGGTCTAGTATAGGGCTCTCCAAAGGAACTTTCAGTGATGAAATGATCTGTATGTGCACTGACCCATTTGACAGCCACCAAGCACATGTGGGTATTGGGGACCTGAAGTGTGGCTCCTGCAGTTGAGGAACTGAATTTTAACCTTTAATTTAAAGTGCTACATGTGCCTGCCATACTGGTCATCATGGTTAGCTGTTTACGACTGTTAATGTCAAAATATTAATCTAATTAGAGATTATTTAGACTGCTGTACTTTTACATAATACGTTTATAGTAGTCAAAGCCTCAGAACATATCCTCTGATTTCAAAGACTATGTCAATACCTTGAAACTTGCTATTTCTTAAAGAAAAAGCTCTCTAGCATGACTTTAAAAAAAATCCCAATCTTATGAGTATTTTAAATTCAGTAGTACTTGCCATGTGGGTAATGTCCAGGAGAAGAATTAGAAATAGATTAGGAATCAAGAAAAAGAATAAAGAATGAACACATCAGTGCCTGGAACGTGAACTCAGTGTTAGTCATTTTATATATCATTAAATCATAAGGAAGAAGGACTGGGTACAGAAAAAAAACATAAAAATCAGACAGTTTTTAAGTGCTCAGGGTTTGGATAACCACAGTTGTTAAATACACCCAGATTTATATAGGAATGTTTTTCAGGGCGCCTGGGTGGCTCAGTTGGTTAAGCGACTACCTTTGGCTCAGGTCATGATCCAGGAGAGCCAGGATCGAGCCCCACATCGGGCTCCCTGCTCGGTGGGAAACCTGCTTCTCCCTCTCTCACTCCCCCTGCTTGTGTTCCCTCTCTGGCTGTGTTTCTTTCTGTCAAATAAATAAAATCTTAAAAAAAAAAAAAAAGGAATGTTTTTCATACATTTGAATATTACGATTTACTATTTAAGGTGAAATTAAAGTGACAAAAGAATTGCAGTTTAACTTTTAAAAGTACAGTTAACAATCAGTTTTCCATATTTCTGAAGAACAAATTAGGAATAGAAATTATTTTTCACCTTTCAGATTGTTGTATTATTAACCTTGTCATCTGTGCTATCCTTAAATTCCAGAGCTGGAAACAGAATTGTTGAAATAGTACCTGAACATCTGAAACAGTTTCAATCCCTTGAAACTTTGGACCTGAGCAGCAATAATATTTCAGAGCTTAAAACTCCCCTTCCACCTTTACAACTCAAATATCTGTAAGTCAAGTCTTCTTTAACTAAAATGCTCACCTATGCTGAAAATACCCATGTCATAATAATAAAAATTCAACTTCAAGATGTAATAAAATCTGCCTTTTTTTAAACTGATGTATCAGCAATGTAACCTTCTTATTGATGTGTAATTTGCTACAAATCCAAGTAACCACAGTCTGTATTTTGTTGTTACACTTTCAAATTACAAAACATTAGACATCCTTTGTAAGAAAAACTATGTGGGGTTAAAAGTGCTTTAAAAAAATTAGACCACTCTTTGTTTCATTAATAAATGATTTTTATAACAATTGGATAAGCATATGTAACACATTTTTATACCCTTCAAATAGTCTAATCATTCTTTCCTTAACAGCATGTGTGAATTGTAGTCACCATTGGTGCACAAGGACCTAAAGGCTTAATTTTTAAGTGTCCATTGATACAAATGATGCTTAGGTTGTCTGGAGATTATAATACAGATAATTTATGTGTTTTAACTTTCCAAAGAGCCAGAAGGAGAAGCTCATCTTCAAACTTTTAACAGGTATCTCAACAGCAACCGGGTCACTTCAGTGGAACCTGGGTATTTTGACAATCTGGCCAACACACTCCTGGTGTTGAAGCTGAACAGAAACCGAATCTCAGCTATCCCGCCCAAGATGTTTAAACTGCCCCAGCTGCAACACCTGTAAGATGTTCTCTTAGTGTTTCTTCACCTCCTTAAACCCTTGGTATCTGTTGCCAAAAATCCGCATTGTGACCAAAGAGGAGTTTTGAAGCAAGGATATGGCTCACGTCTTCCCATTAAGAACTGGAGTAGCTGAATTTCTAAATCAGAAAGAGCCTTCACAGTCACCTAGTGCAAACTCCTGCCTGACAGGACAGGTTAGATTGTTACTGAAGGAATGAACAGTGTCATCATTGAACAAAGGCATCATTGTGGCACTGGCTAGATGGTGGCTACGCCCAACAGCTGTGGTTTATGAAAATGATACCGACAACTCCAGGAGGCTCTGATAGCTTAAGTGGCTGTAAAGAACTCCTCATTAATAGTGGGGGAATGATCTGTGAACAGGCTCCTACAATGTAGTGGTTTTCAACCTTGACCGCACATTATAGGCACTTGGGGAGCTTTTAAAAATCCCAGTGTCCAGGCCACACCCTAGACCAATTATATTAGAACCTCTGGGGGTATGATCCAGGCTTTGGCAATTTTTAAAACTCTCCAGGTGATTCCAGTGTGCAACCAAGGTTGAAAATGACTGCCTTGAAGAGAAAGCATTAAACAGAAAAAAGAATTGTAGAAGAGAGTGTAACCAACTTCTGTAAGCAGAATAAGCTTGGCAGCCCCACTCCTGAATAGACCTCATGTTTTAACATAATATTCAGTAATGCTAACTCTGAATAATTTAAAAACAAATACAATGAGTAGATAAGCATCTTAGAAATTAAGAGTAGCCTAGTTTCAATATTTCATTATTCCAAAAATATATCACACATTTCAGGAGGAAATTCACTCCATGCTAATAAATCAGAATTCTTCTCAGTAAAAATGTTTAGAAATTTAAAACATTCTATGTAATTTAACACTGGCTGGTTTAACTGTATTGTGATAATGTCACATTTTATTGTTACTTCTAGGATTTTGTCATATAAGCTATTTTAACTGTTCTGTCCAATGCAGTGAACTGAACCGGAACAAGATTAAAAATGTAGATGGGCTCACATTCCAAGGGCTTGGTGCTCTGAAGTCTCTGAAAATGCAAAGAAATGGAGTAACAAAACTTATGGATGGAGCTTTTTGGGGGCTAAGCAACATGGAAATCTTGTAAGTGTGGCTTATCACCATTCCTGCTTCACCATAATACAATCATGGAGTGCTTAGTGAACATGCGGTAGCTTCGTTTGAAATCCTATGTTAAAAATCTCATAATTTGAGGTGCCTGGCTGGTTAAGCAACTGCCTTCCGCTCAGGTCATGATCCCGGAGACCCGGGATCGAGCCCCACATCGGGCTCCCTGCTCGGCAGGAAGCCTGCTTCTCCCTCTCTCACTCTCCTTGCTTGTGTTCCCTCTCTCGCTGTGTTTCTCTCTGTCAAATAAATAAATAAAATCTTTAAAAAAAAAACTCATAATTTACAGTCTTATAACTTAATACTCAGTTTTGTTTCAGGTAACATGACTGAGAATTTATAAGCCCATGGTATCTTTTGCTGATGTCTTTATATAACAAAAGCTGAACATCTCCTAACAATAGGAATATGTGATAGGTTGTAATCCTAGGTCTCCTTTGCAGAGACTAGATAATGAGCTTGTGATCCTGCTTTTGATTCTTCTTATAAATGTAGGCAGCTGGACCATAACAACCTAACAGAGATCACCAAAGGCTGGCTTTACGGCTTGCTGATGCTGCAGGAACTTCATCTCCGCCAAAATGCCATCAGCAGGATCAGCCCCGATGCCTGGGAGTTCTGCCAGAAACTCAGCGAGCTGTGAGTTGCCTTTTATTTTCCTCAGGTCCGAGAGCTGAGATCCTGCTGGAGCATGAGCTTCTTACCACTGATCTGTGAAATTTTCATAACAAAGTTTCCAAGGTGACAGCTTTGTTGACATGCAACCTAGTCATATTTTTGTTGTGATAAGTTGAAGCCAACAGTGCTGTTTGAGTTCTAGGGCACATGGGCTAACTCAGTGATGGTTTATTTTCAAATAGAATTTTTTTTAATTAGTAAGATTAGAAATAATGTTTACCTGAGTATTATTAAGACAGCAGAGTGTTAAAATAAGGATTATTGTGGTTACATATATTACCTGTTGTTTGAAAACAAATCATTGTGTTGAATTGGAAAATAAAAGACTATTTGTTTTTTATTTTTTTATTTTTTTATTTTTTTTTTTAATAGGGACCTAACTTTCAATCACTTATCGAGGTTGGATGATTCAAGCTTCCTGGGCCTAAGCTTACTAAATACACTACACATTGGGAATAACAAAGTCAGCTATATTGCTGATTGTGCCTTCCGGGGGCTTTCCAGTTTAAAGACTTTGTAAGTTACACATTTCGCTCTCGGTGCATGAAACTAATTGGTTCCTAAATGTGCCCACTTTTCTCCAGCAGATTTCCTTTGTTGTGAAGGAAATATGTACAGCCTCAGAAGTAGTGTCTTAATCTTTCCCAGATCAGTTTGATTAAAATCAGTCCATTTCATCCATATGGGTTTCTTACAGAAAGGACAATGATCAGATTGGTTTGGTGATTTCACTTAACCTTCTCAGGATCTCCAGGAAATTGGTAGCTGCTCAAAAGGGAAATGATTTTAAATCCACTGATTTGTGTTTATAAAAATGCAGATTAGAAATTCCAGAACAGAGGTGCCTGGGTGGCTCAGTCGATAAGCATCTGCCTTTGGCTCAGGTCATGATCCCAGGGTCCCAGGATTGAGCCCCACATCGGGCTCCCTGCTCAGTGGGGAGATTGCTTCTCCCTCTCTCACCCCCCGGCTTCTGTTCTCTCTCTCGCTGTCTCTATCTGTCAAATAAGTAAATAAAATCTTAAAAAAAAAAAAGAAAAAATATTACCCAGAACAAAAAGATATACAAGGGCAGCAAAGGAAGATGCCTGTTTATCATACCAGTTATATTCAGACTTGAACTCTGTCCTAAGAGGAAAAAGAGTTGGATTAATTGACCTTTGAAAAATCTCTGAAATGTTCATTTTAATGTCGTGCAATGGGCTTTTGGTTTTTGCACTGTCAGAAACTTTTGCTGTGTTCACTATTTGAAGCATTACATAATTGAAAGACATGCCGTGTGCTTTGGCCAACTCCTACTTATGTGGTTTGAGCAGCGGTTTTAAAATTTAATGTATTTTTCAGACTGTTCTGGTCTTTCAGAATTTAGTTGCCTTGATAGAGGAACTAATAGGACAGAATCAACTGCCCTGACTTTGAGCAAAAACTTAGTAAGTTGGGAGAGAAAAGGAGTTGTCTGTTGTTTTGAAAGGGGTGGAGATGATGGGGATTATGAGGAATTTATTACAAATTACATGCCATCTGGATGGTGATCTTAGCTTTCTGAGCCTCTCTCTGAGGAGAATACTTCTATCTTTTGTTAAGTACCTGGTACTGGTTTCAGTAACATTTTTTCTGATAATTTAGGGATCTGAAGAACAATGAAATTTCCTGGACTATTGAAGACATGAACGGTGCTTTCTCTGGGCTTGACAAACTTAGGCGGCTGTGAGTAGGACTTGCTTCATGGTTGCGTCCCTGTCTCACCTACACCCATTGAAGTCCATTGTGCAGGTTGAGATTTGAGAGAGCTTAGAACTAGAGACTGAATATGGTTGCTTCCCTTGGCCATCTGCCCAAATGAATGTTGCTATACAAGATGGATATTAATTAGCTTTTCTTCCCTGATATGGTGGTTTTATTCAACACTTTGGTGAGTTGTGACTTATTTTAACATCTGAACAAGAATTTTAAATTGTTTTGAGTGTTTAGAATCTTGGGATTATCATTGTGTGAAAGGACACTTCCTAATTTCACCATTTTGAAACTTCCAGTGTTGCATTCTACTCCCAGGAATCTTTAGGTGACATGATCCAGTGTCCATGGATAATACTGCAGTAGGTGCCCAAAAGGCGAAAGACAGGCTTGCGTTTGGCCTTAAAGTGGCCCTGTAGATGGGAGACCCTGTGTTTTAAGTTTTCAAGTTGAATTCCATGTAGCCCTAAACTTCAGTGGATAACGAAAGTATCCATGGGCAGGGAGAGTAAGGAGAAGATCTCCACTATTATCTGTCTCACTAATTATAGTTCTGAGACCATTTACCTGGAAGGAAATTTACTACCTCTTAAGAAGACTTGGAGAATCACAGTTTTGATTTAACCACGGAGTAACTTACTGAAACTGTATTTGCTGGGTTCTCTGTTAAATTCTTTGAGACCATGCTGAACGCTATTACTGAAATAGATAGCATGAATTCATTTGTACAGGTTATATCGTTTAATTGAAGAAAATAGATTATTCACAATGATTTTTTTTCACAATGATTTTAGAAGAGATTCTTTTTGTGAGAATTTCATCTTAAAATGGCTTTAACTATTTCAGTGTAATTTTTTTCTCTCCTCAGAATACTCCAGGGAAACCGGATTCGATCTATTACCAAAAAAGCCTTTACCGGTTTGGACGCCTTAGAACATCTGTGAGTGACTGGAATTTAGTTACCCTAAAGGAGTCTAAGATGGTTATCTATTTATGTGTCATGAAAGAGAAACTAGAATGTAATTTTGTTGGCATTCTCTCTATGCCATAAAGTATATTTACACATCTGCATATCTTCCAGCTGTTCATCTATGTATCTGTACCTATATGGAAGTATATGGGTATACATTTTCCTTTGCAGTTGAGGGCATCACTATACATTATTGGGTTTTCTTTGAGTTATTTTTCTTCAGTACTGATATATTTACTTTTCAAAAACCCACCCTTTATTGTGCACTTACTATACATCAGGCATTATGCTGGGTATTTATATATAGTCTCATTTAATCTTCATAAGGAAATTATTCAATAGCTCCTGTTACCTTCATTTTTAATTAAGGAAATAGAGGTCTGAGTGTCCACTGATTCTTTTGAACAGTTAAGATGGTGACTTGCATTTTGAAGATTAAAAGAGCAATTCCTCACAGTCCTTAGGAGTGACATTAGGAGGGTTGTGACACTACTTGGAGACTTTTATTAGTTTGTCATTGCTGTTGTTTAATTATAAAACATAGAACCTGTTTTTCTACCTTTGTTCTTTCTCTTGTTGGGTTTTGCTGCTAGCCCATCAGCTCACAGTTGCCCGAGGCAGTACTCACACCAGGGCTGCCTGTTTTCCGCGTCCTTGTGCCACACTAGCTCTTGTCTTCCACAGTCTCTGCACTATCCCCTCTTAGTAACTGCTGGCACACATTTTGGAAATGACATTTAGGGATGCAGATATTTCCAGCCACTAGGAGGGCAAGCCAGTTACCCTTGACAGGAGTCAAAACCTGCATGAGCACTCAATCAACTAGCTTTTTAACAACCATGGGAGGGCACCTGGGTGGCTCAGAGGGTTAAGCCTCTGCCTTCAGCTCAGGTCATGATCTCAGAGTCCTGGGATCGAGCCCCACATCAGGCTTTCTGCTCAGCAGGGAGTCTGCTTCCCCCCCACCCCGCCCTGCCTACCTCTCTGCCTACCTGTGATCTCTCTCTCTGTGTCAAATAAATAAATAAAATCTTAAAAAAAGGGAATATTTACACTTTTACAGTACAAAGTGATATAAAATATCTCCACTGTATTAGGGAATGCTTATAACCAAAAGTTTTAATATCTGTTAACTTGGACAAAAGAAGTTCGGAACACATTTGGGCCAACCTGCATTGCCACTGTATTGAGAGAAACGATTTCACCATTATCTACGACTACCTTTCTTCTGACTCACTTTATTAGTTTGAGGGAGGTTCGGGTTGCTAGCCATGCTGACAGAAGCAGTAAGCAGTTCAGGATGTGTAGGATGATTCTGCAAAGCAGAATTTGGAAGGGTGAACCAGTGTTGCTAGACTCCTTGAAACAGATTATTTTCAAAGGGAGACTAGCCAAAGGGTTTGTCATCTGACCCATTCCATTTCTGGGAAAGTGGAATTAGTGGATCAGTGGAGTATTAACCTCTACTTCAGTTTTTAAAACCTTCTTGACTCTCCCAGCCTCTTTCTCTGCCCATGTTTGGTACCTTCACTCTGTCCTCTGTTGCCCCTCATCTCATTGAAAATCCTTTTTGTATGCTCTGACCCCATAAAGAAAAACAGAGTAGTAATCATTGTGGAGAGTGCTTTAATTCAAACTGCTTGTAAGCACTAGTTAAAAATAAAGTCAGCCAGGAATATTCCCTGCTTTTATAAATGTCCTGCCCAAAGTGTGTTTTAGCAAGTACATCTTGTCTGAATGCCTTACTGTCTCTAGTGAGTGGTGTGTTGCAGAATGGGCTACTGACCAAGAGCATAGGTTTCAAAATGGAAAATATTGAGTTCACATCTTATCTGCCCCTTTCATGCTGACCAAGGTAGTAAAACCATCTTCTTTTGGGTTGCTGTGAGGAATAAATGTAATAACTACGTAAATGCAAATAATTTAACCCAGTGCATGCCATAGAAAGTATTTGATACATGATGGGTTTTTTAAAAAGCAAACTATAGAAATTTTACTTGTATATTTAAAAGTCACTATTGGTTACTAATTTGAATATTGAGAAAGAATAAAAATACAGCAGAACAAACCATAAAACTACAAAAAATATAGCAGAACAGCTTAGGCCCTCATGAGTCAAATAACCTGGACGTGATGATATAAAACAAATCCTTTTTACTGTAACAGAACCTGCGTCTGAAACAAATATTTGTGTTCTTTGATCCAAGCTTCCTAATGAGTTCTTCTGGATTAGCCCCGTTGGTGCATTTTAGCACCTGGAGTAGTTTGGTGAATGGGGTGGGCAGTGTGGGCCCAGCTTTTGCCTGGGGCAGGCAGTGACCATAATTTGCTCTGATGTATTTGATTTGTGTGTTTTCAGAGATCTGAGTGACAACGCAATCATGTCATTACAAGGCAATGCATTTTCACAAATGAAGAAACTACAGCAATTGTAAGCTTTCCTTTTCTTTCCAAGAGTTAAATTTGAAACATGGTGTCAGGGGCATGTCAGCCTAGATCACGTGTCTGTGAAAAGCATCTAGTGCATTCTTAGCATTACTTAATTTTTATACCAGAAAGCACAGGGGGTTGAAGATCTATTCCCTTTGTTGAGAAGAAGATTTTCTTTCTGTTTCTGTTGATGAATTTGCAGTTTAAATTTGTGGGACCTAATGTGCAAGACCTGATGTGGTAGCAAGCCTTCAGGAATGAGGTGTTTTCAGGATATCAGCGCTTCTCCCTCAGTAGGTCAGAAAGAACAACAACATGGTGTAATATGTTTCGTACATTTTAAGATGGACTCGAGAATATTTATTGCATGGGGTGTATATATTTGGTTTCCACATTCATTGCTTTGTTAATATTTACTCAAGTTAGTTTACTCGTAGAATCTGCATTTCATATAAAACAAATTGAACATAATTACTCTCCTCAGGCATTTAAATACATCAAGCCTTTTGTGCGATTGCCAACTAAAATGGCTCCCACAGTGGGTGGCGGAAAACAACTTTCAGAGCTTTGTAAATGCCAGTTGCGCCCATCCTCAGCTGCTAAAAGGAAGAAGTATTTTTGCTGTTAGTCCAGATGGCTTTGTGTGTGGTGAGTGTGACTGTTGCCTCTGTCTTCATTCTTCTTTTTTTCCCTCCAACTTATGGTCTTAAATAAAGCTTATGTTGTCTTGATGAAACTTTTATTTCTGCTGAGGTAGATGAAAATGGGTCTATAGTATGCTGATGATTTTAATGTTACAGATGCACGAGAATGTCCTTAAATGTCTGTTTGGACATCAGGAGGGTTTGGTAGACCAAGAAGGACACTGGATCTTAGGAGAACTGATGGGCAGTCACAGCCCTCCCTCCTCCCTAAATCTCTCTGTCTGCGTATGTGAATTGGGAAGTGTGCTGACTGGCCTTCCCAGTTCCGGGCTTGTGGAGAGACTGAACTAGCCTGTGTCAATGCTTTGTATTGGGGTACAAAGGGAAAATTATCAGCTTATGATTTACAGACTGCTAAAAATTTTGCGCCTCGTGGTTAAAGCATTACAAGTAATGGAAAGTTTGAATTTATTATCAGTCAGCATAAGGTCCATTGTTCTGGTGTCTAAGAATCTCAGCGCTAAAAATCTCAAACCTCACATAGCAAGTCAGCAGATCTGGATCAAAACCCCAGGTTTTCCTCTCCCTGGTGCGGGCTTCTGTCGACTACAATACACCGCTGTTTACTATTCACTGCCATGGAGACCTTTGTAAAAATAAATGTGCATATAGAACACAAAATGAAAGTTTGCTTAAATTTTAGTATGTGTGTTAAGATATTACAGAACCTAGTTTTACATTGGCCTTTAAAAATTTATTTGAAACTGCTTTGCCTACGATTGTTTAGTCAAGTATAAGAAAAATATATTTTTTTAGGTTGCAGCATTAAACAGTGCCAACGGTTTCTGGAAATAAAATGTCTAATGTAGCTTTTGGATCTAAATAGGCTTTTGGCATTTATCTAGTAGGGCCTGAGCCATGCCTTTTCCATGGTGCTTATTTTGCAGTTCTCTAGTCCCAAGATAAGAACTCTGTATTACTTCGGGACGTGTATATGGTATCAATAGATTTTTCTTTCGGTTCCTCACTTGTGAATCTACACATTGATTTATCAGATGAGAATTTTAGAATAATCATTCAGAAGAAGGAACCATCTTGGTGACAACATGGTATTGGAAATGAGCAGCATTGGAGTTCGCAGAGCATTCCTAAAGCCCATTCACTCACATGCACCCACTCCTACACACAAACATGCACATGCATATGCAGGCCTGTGGGTGTCCTTTTTCCATAGTGTGCAGATAATACATTTTGGTAGATCTAAGCTGATTCCTTCTGGGTTGAGACCATCTCTGAGAAACTGAAGCTCAAAAAAGGTAACTTTTCCAAACAGTAACAGAGAACTAAAAATAACCATTTGAAATGAAAGAGTTGCGCAGCTGTAATTACCATGTAGCTCTGACAGTGAAGCGCAGCGGCCTGGCCTGATTGACTGTCCACCCTCAACCCAGGCTGAGGCCAAGCTCTCACAGGGAGTTTGAGAGGTGGCGTTTCTTTTGCTCCAGGATTATTTGTTTCAACTTTATCTAAAAATTATTGCTCTTTAATACGGGTTCTGTTTTTGGTAAATGGGGTGTTAATTGCTGTCTTTAGTGATATCGATTTCTTAGTTTTGCTCTGCTTATTTGTGGATAACAGAAAAAATTGCAGTTCCTACTAGTAGCATTTAAGGATGATCTATGAGCCTAGAATTTCTTAGCTGATTTCTTCTCGTATTCATGTAAAAAGCAAAACAAAACAAAACAAAAAACATAAGGGGCCCAGGACAAACTATATTCCAGAATAATAGTCTCCTCTCAGTTAGTGATTGATAAACAGGTGTCGGTCTCTATTTGCAGTGAATAAATTAGTTTAGAAACACTTCCAGACCATCATTTCAACATGAGGACTGTTAGTCTCATGTGACTTTTGTGTCTAATGTAGCTTTTGGATCTAAATAAGCTTTTGACATTCATCTAGAAGGGCCTGAGCCATGCCTTTCCATGGTGCTTATATCTGTGAGACATACACAAAGGGTAAAATCCAAGCCCTCACTTGTTTTGAGTTTCTTGGTATTAAAAACTGAGTAGCATTTGGACTCTCAAGCCTTAAAGTCATTCTGTTTCCTCCTCTCCATCTTGAACAGATGACTTTCCTAAACCCCAGATCACTGTTCAGCCAGAAACACAGTCGGCAATAAAAGGTTCCAATTTAAGTTTTATCTGCTCGGCCGCCAGCAGCAGTGACTCCCCAATGACTTTTGCTTGGAAGAAAGACAATGAACTACTGCATGATGCTGAAATGGAAAACTATGCACACCTGCGGGCCCAAGGTGGCGAGGTGATGGAGTACACCACCATTCTCCGGCTCCGTAATGTGGAATTTACCAGTGAAGGGAAATACCAGTGTGTCATCTCCAATCACTTCGGTTCATCCTACTCTGTCAAAGCCAAGCTTACAGTAAACAGTATGTGATCTAACTTTTCCATTTACATTTAAAGACACCTTTTAGATTTGGTTTTTCTCTTTTGCTTAATGTCTTCTGTTCATAGTTCCCCACCTCACCCTTCCTTTCTCTGCCTCTCCACAAAACTAAGATTCTTGGAATCTGCATCAGCAGTTTTGCGTTGGGGACCCCATCCTGGTAGGTAGCGTAGAGCTGAACTATACATGGTTAGTGTCTTTGGGAGTCCACAATAAATTAGTCCAATGTGGGAGGCCGTGAAGCATTACAGCATACCAGCTTTAGTTCAGAGATCTGGGTTTGATTACTGCCATTCCTGCATACAGCTGTGTGACTCTGATCAAATTATTTAACTTTCGTGTGCCTCCATTTCCACATCTTTCTATTAGGAACAATTGTACCTACCCTACAGAGATATGATTAGATAAAATAATTAGTATAGAGGACTTAGCCTTGAAAAGAGTGAATGCTCACCAAATGCAATAAATATTAACTGCTGTGAATAAAATTATAATTGTTTGCTCTGTGTGACCCGAATATAGTTTTTATGACAGGAACCTTTCCACCACTGTGTTAAACATTCTTATCTTCCATGGTAGAAGATTTTTGTATATGATTCATTAATGTATTCATTCTACAAATGATTGCTGAGGCCTGACACACAGAACAATTTTGAGTTTAAAATTGTAGGACAAAACATATCTAAAGTGATAGAATGTTAGAGCCAGAAGGGACTTAAGAAAAAAAAAAAAAGATGAGGTGAGTGGTCAGGGTAGAGATTAATGGATTTGCCCAAGATCTCACAGATAATTACTGGGGAAACTAAAAAGTAACTGGAAAATAGGAGAAAGACCTTCAGTTTGTACAGGAGATGACCCGTGTCTCGGCCTGAGTTCATCATTTCTGTACCTGTGTGTAACCTTGAGGGGATCTCTTCATCTCAACTTCAGATTCCTTGTCTTACAATCAGAAATAACCCCAGCCTGACCTATGGCAGGGGCATTTGTAAGTAACTATTAAAAAACAAAAACAAAATAAAACAATGAAGTTGAACCTCTGAAACTCCATAGCACTAATGCCCACATTCTTTGTCTGATTTCAGTGCTTCCTTCCTTCACCAAGACCCCCATGGACCTTACCATCCGTGCTGGGGCCATGGCACGCTTGGAGTGTGCTGCCCTGGGACATCCAGCCCCACAGATAGCCTGGCAAAAGGATGGGGGCACAGACTTCCCTGCCGCGAGGGAGAGACGCATGCATGTTATGCCCGAGGATGATGTGTTCTTTATCGTGGATGTGAAGATAGAGGACATCGGGGTTTATAGCTGCACAGCTCAGAACAGTGCAGGAAGCATTTCTGCAAATGCAACTCTGACTGTCCTAGGTAAGTGGCTACTGTCAGATTCTGTGATAGAAATTAAAGATGCCGGCTGACCCAATGGCCCTAAATGTCAGGAGTTTAAGGGCGAGAGGTAGTCCACAGGATACTGCCCTTCCCTGGAGAGAACAAATGACTTCCCAGGGGTTTTGAAGTAGGAGTGCATTACATCTTAATCTGTGGCCGGTGAGGTGAATCTGCTTCCTTTGTTCCGAGGGGAAGAGTAAATGCTCTGCTGCCTCCCCTTTCTGTGCTCTGCTCTTCCCATTGCACAGGCCCTACCGGTAGTCTTCACACTATAAAACACATAAGAATATAAAACATGCCAGCAGATTGGAAAAGATCTACTCTCTTTTCATGGCCTACCCTACCATTCTGGAAATCAGTTTGTCTTTTATCTTTTGCCTGAACAGAAGCTTTTTAAAAAAATGTGAACCTGTTAATCATACGTGTATCTTTGAAAGACACGAGCAAAGTAACCTGTGAATACCAAATAATAAAAGTACTTTCAGAATTTATATATGGGTTTGGACCTCTAGCACTAGAAAGTTCCCCTTTAAAAATTGAAACATTCTGACTTTTTTCACCCATCAACACACGCCCATGTTTGAAATTACTTTTACACATTTTCTGTTTCTGAGAAATGACTAGAATGTTTTGCATTGCCCCTCTTCCACCAGTCCCAGTCTTGTCAAGAGGAAAAGAGATTGAGATTTGAATAATGGTAAACTTTATCCTTCACAGATGCTACAACAAATGACAGGCAGATAATGAACTTCTGAATGTGGTACCCAGGTTTCAGCTCTCACAGAGGCTTGTGCATGAAGTTACAGAAGAATACAATGTTAGGTTCCAATTTTAGGAAATTCAAGTGGTCAGTCTTACGATACGCAAACCAACCCTGATTTCATTTAGGAGATTCAAAACATAACTTGTCCTTTCAGAAACACCATCGTTTTTGAGGCCCTTGTTGGACCGAACCGTCACCAAGGGAGAAACCGCTGTCCTGCAGTGCATCGCTGGAGGCAGCCCTCCTCCCAGACTGAACTGGACCAAGGACGACAGCCCCTTGCTGGTCACCGAAAGGCACTTTTTTGCAGCAGGCAATCAGCTGCTGATCATTGTGGACTCTGATGTCAGTGATGCCGGGAAGTACACGTGTGAGATGTCGAACACCCTCGGCACTGAGAGAGGCAACGTGCGTCTCAGCGTGATCCCCACCCCCACCTGTGACTCCCCTCAGATGACCGCCTCGTCATTAGATGATGACGGGTGGGCCACCGTGGGTGTCGTGATCATAGCGGTGGTTTGCTGTGTGGTGGGCACGTCGCTCGTGTGGGTGGTCATCATATACCACACAAGGCGGAGGAATGAAGACTGCAGCATCACCAACACAGGTGTGTAAACAGAAGCTTGGCACAGGGTGTGTAGTCATGTGTGTTTGTGGTCCTGTGGTAATTTTCTCTCAGAATGTGTGTCTCACAGCCCAAGGCCATATCAGAAGGGTGACTCATTTGTTTCAAGCTGCAGGAGTATGGTTAACTAAAAATAACACCCCAGCCCAAAATAAAGTTGATGTTTAAAGATTAATCCTTTTTGTTAAAACCACATCGGAATATCCTATTGGCTGTGAGATAGTAGTCCAAAGCACAGAGTAAAACAGTCACACTCCTTCACACAGAGGTGATGGAGAACAGGAGCAGCCCTTCATTTATGAGGTTTACACTCTGACGTAGCTCTCTCTCTCTCGTCACGGGTTGTCGTGTGCACACATGTGCAGGCAGCAAGGAGGCTTCTCTTCCTAGCGGGAGCGGGCTGTGACCTGACCGGTAGGTGACCACTCTTGTATCAATAAATAGTAAGTCAGAAATACGGCAGAAATGAAGCTTAATTCAAAAGTTTAGATTCTACCCCACGAAAATTCCTAAGGCTTTATCTTTTTTTTTTTTTTTAAAGATTTTATTTATTTGACAGAGAGAGAGATCACAAGTAGGCAGAAAGGCAGGCAGAGAGAGAGGAGGAAGCAGGCTCCCTGCTGAGCAGAGAGCCCCATGCGGGCCTCGATCCCAGGACCCTGAGATCATGACCTGAGCTGAAGGCAGAGGCTTTAACCCACTGAGCCACCCAGACGCCCAGGCTTCATCTTTTGGAACATTTGTTTTTTAAGTTTGGGAGGGGCTTCCTATAGAAGATAAAATAGAAAGTAGCTTGTGCTTCCCAGAGCTGCAAGTGCTAATCTTCCTTACCTGAAGACTACACAATCAAGGTGGGTTTTCAGGAGTAGATTGATTTGATTTGTACAGAAACCAAAACAGTGTATACTGTTCATCAGGGAAGGCTGTGGGGTATATGTGGTCATTCTTGGTTAACAGAATGCTGTTGTTGGATTATAGATGAGACCAACTTGCCGGCAGATATCCCTAGTTACTTGTCATCTCAGGGAACCTTAGCCGACAGACAGGATGGGTACATCTCCTCAGAAAGTGGAAGCCACCACCAGTTCGTCACGTCTTCAGGAGGTGGGTTTTTCTTACCACAACATGACAGCAACGGTAAGTGTTTAAAATACACACAGGCTGTAGTTATCTCAAAACAACAGGCTCAAATATGGTATTAATTTTCATAAGCAATCAGTACATTCATATATTGAGGAACTGATCCAATATCACTGGCAAAGCTGAAATTAAATACTATTATGCCTTTCTCTTAAATACCAGAAAAGGCTTTATTTCTGATAATAAGAGAAGACAAGTAGGAGAATTAAAGTTTAATTTCTCCCAGCAACATGGTACTTTCTTTAGGCTGTACATGTTCTGTGGTCCTGAATGTTCACCTTTCTTAAAGGACATTAACTGGTTTCGTGTATGGTCTTAAAAAGTCAAATGATTTAAAATTCTATTAGAGAAATCAAATTCCGACTCTTGCTTTAAGAACTGCATGGTTTTTAGAATAATCATGGAGGCACAATAATACACACAGGCTTGGTTCAAGCCCCACTTCTGACACTTACTGTGTATCCTTAGGCAGTTACATAGTACTTCCTTATTAGGTTGTTGTGAAATTAAATAAAATGATGTTGGAAAACTGCACGGTGCTTGGTGCATATTAAGGGCTCCAAAAGAGAAAACTATTGACATTCTTTTCAAACTTTACCATCTTTTCCCACAAGCATTTTTTAAATATCTGCTCTGTGGTAGACCCTGTAGTTAGTTGAGCGAGAAGAATATTTGTTCTCAGTCTCATAGTGTAGGCAGTGGTGAGATGAAAATTGCAACAAATAGTCACAACGTGCTTGGCAAGGCAGTGATAGAGGGTATAGAGAGAGAAGATTTGCACATACAGGTGGATGTTCTGGTTAGACTCATTTGGTTGCAGCCTTGTTCAAATGTAGCAGGGCTTACTGAGAAGACATTTAGGAAAGTTTATACTGCTGTGTTGCTTGGACGCTGGGACTGGGGATCAGACTGCTGTGAGCACTCGAGGGGCCACCAGCACTAGGGATCACGTCTTACAATCTCTTCTGAGGCCGCCCAGTGCCTGGTTCCCGCTTGCCAGGGACATGGCCCATTGCAGCATCTCTTACCTGCACTCTATCTCTTGTCCTTCAACTGCTGTGGCCACTCCTTAATGGCATGTCATTTCCGAGTTGCTTGGCTCAGATACTCATAGTAGCATTTTTTTTTTTTCCTGAGCTCTTCCTTGGTCATTTGGAGATAATTTGTTGAATGCCACTTCCTAGTCTGCTCATCTGACTTTTTGGAGGGAGGGGGCAGTGCTGATGGCATTGTGTGTTTCAGACCAGGCTGCAGTGTGCATATACAGATCAGTTTCTCTTAGAAGCCACTGGGGGCCGGGGCTCAGTGGACACATCCAATACAGTGTGCATCAAGTCCTCTCTTTGTGAGATGACACAGATTTAGTCACTTACTAATCCACAGGCCTCAGTAAATGTTTTTAAACCCTACTATAAATTTCTCCAGTTTTCTTTTATATGCTACTCTATCCAACTTTTTTAGTTATACATAGGGAAAATCCCCAAAGTGGAGAGAATGTTGAAGGGTACTTGAATCACTTGAATGCATGCAGTGACTGAGATGTCTATTTTGAAGGGACGTGCCATATTGACAATAGTAGTGAAGTCGACGTGGAAGTTGCCACAGATCCGTTCCTTTGTCCCTTTTTGGGGTCGTCAGGTCCTTTATATATGAAGGGGAATGTATACGGCTCAGATCCATTTGAAGCCTATCATACAGGTATGTGGTTTTCTTACCTGAGTTCTCTTCTGTTTCCTGGAGAGACATCCAGAAGCACTAACTCTGTCTCTTTCTGATATTGTCCCCAAATTTAAAAGGTTGTGGCCCTGACCTGAGAACAGCCTTAATAGACCACTGTGAGCCCAGTTACATAAAGAAAAAGGAGTGCTACCCATGTCCTTACCCTTCAGAAGAATCCTGTAAACAGAATGTCAGTGACATAGGATGGCCTTCTCATGTGAGGAAGTTAATCAACTCTACTTACTCTCAAAATGAAGGACCTGGAATGAAAAGTTTGTGTCTAAACAAGTCTTCTTTAGATTTTAATCCAAGTCCAGAGCAAGCATCAATTACTTCAAGTAATTCTTTCATGGGTAAGTTTATTAAATTATTAGACACCTTGACTCAGGACTCCTATTCCAAGTTGCATGTGGGAGAGCAATGAGTCTCAGATGCCAAACTTGTGAAAACAGTTTGTTTGTGTATTTGTCTTTAATCGTGTTGCCATGACATCCTATGAGTTAGTATACGTGTTTCTAAAGGCAAAGCCAGACATGGGGGATTTTACTTGATTATGTGTTGAATCTGTAACTAAGCTGTAGGAGCTTTCTGGTTAGCTCTGTGTGTGGCATCATTTAGAAGACAAGTTTTGGGAGTGACTTAGGAGCTCCATTTGTCAGCCATGTGGAAAAAGTGGTTTGGGGCTACAGCAGCTTTTGGGGTGGAGTTGTCTGCGCTGCATGATTGTGGTTTGGGATGTCTGGTGGGTCACCCGCTGACCACAGTCAAAGAAAGGGTGGACAGCATCCCACCTGGCAACAACTGCTTGCCAGCCAAGCTGGACTGCTTTGGCAGAGGAGACAGCCGGAGCCGTCAAGCGTAAGTTGGTGGTGGTAGACACTAGCTAGCGCCAGGACTCGTTTGTGAATATTTTTGTCTAGTGCATTGGGACAATGGATGGAAGAACTGAGATCATCTTTTCACTGAATGGAGATATGGGGAAATGAACCACAAATTGTTTTGTGTTTAAAAGAAAAAGAATTTTAAAATATTTTACCCAGCTTTTCAGAAACTTTATGTTTTGTCACAGTATAATTTTCTGTATTTTTTTTTAAAAATGCAAATATATTTTATATGACTGTGACAAGAATTTGAACCAGTTAAATAACTTTTTGCCAGTAAAGAAGGCAGGGCAAGACATAAGGATTATTTTGAAAGAAACTTTCCATATCTAGGCACGGTTTACTTGTAACCAACAATCCAGATCTCCTTCAGAGAGAATCGTGGCCTGTCAAGAGCTGAAGCCAGGATTTGGAAGAACTTGTATTGGCGAACTTCATTGCTCAATGATTAATATTACTGTAGGTGATGAAATGTGATAAAGAGGGGACATATGTATTCATTCCCCAGCTCCATTCTGTAAGTTCTCTCTCCATAGCCCAGATGCACATAGACCTGATAGCATAAATGGCTTGTAGAAACCACTTATTCGTGCTTACAGGCTAAGATGCTCCTCCATTTGAAATGTGTTTTGAATTAAATGCTAGCCAAAGGACCCATATGCTCAAGGGGTTTCTTCCTTTCAGGAACATTTGGAAAGCCTCTGAAGAGAGCTCATCTGGATGCCTTTTCAAGCTTTGGACAGCCAGTGGATTGTCAGCCAAGAGCCTTTCCCCTGAAAGCTCGTTCTTCCCCAGACTTGGACTCTGAGTCAGAGGAATATGGGAAAGGAAGGACAGATTTTCAGCAAGAAAATCACACGTGTATCTATAAACAGACCTTAGAAAACCATAGGACTCCACATTTTCAGTCTAATGACTTGGATACATAGACTGAATGGGAGCAAAAAAGAGCTCAAACATACTACCTCAAGTGGACTTTTATTTAAAGAGAGAATCCTATGTTTTTAAATGGAGTTATGAATTTTAAAAGGATAAAATGTCTTATTTATACAGATGGACCAAAATTACAAGAAGTTATAAAAATTTTATACTGGGAGTAACGTTCATATAAGAATACCTTTTTAAACTATTTTAACTTTGTTTTTATGCAAAAAATGTAAATTAATGGTATGAATCCATGACTATTTTATGTATTTTTATAATGCCAGATTCCTTTTTACTGAAAACGAGTACTAAAGCATTTTAAATAATACCTGTCTTGTACCCTTTTTTAATAGAGTTCACTTAATTTTATTTTGCACACTGCATTTAATAAAATGTGTCATTTTGATATCAAGCCCCATCTATACAATTACAGTTTTTACTGTTTTCAACACATTTTCGGCTTAATAATTTCATAATATCATGTCTCAAATTGGTGGAAATTATACTCAGCACATTAAAATATGAGCAGAAAAATGTCCGTTCTGCCTATCACATAGGGTTGGGGTAAGACGGACTCAAGACGGACTCAAATCAGATTAGTGTATGTGAAAGCACATTGTAAATGGAAAAGAGCTATGAAGACTAGAGGTACATTAATTTATCCCTAACTTTACAAATAAAAGAAGATTTGTTGATATAGTCTGATACAATGCAATACAGCCACAATTGCTTAAATCACTGTTCAAGCCATGTTTTTTCATCATAATAATGCCTTATGTGGTCTAATGCCTTCTGCTTTTCCAAATAGTTTCACATTCACCATCCCTTTAATTACAACAAAAGTGTGGTTTATTGCACATTTCTATAGTTAAAATGACTATAACAAAAGTGGATTTTCAACCACTGTTCCCTGTGATAATGGGATGTTGATGGAATTTTTGGCTATTCTTACTGATTTTCTGCTGGATGAGCAGTTCTAATAGAAAAGGTACTTTGAAACTATTCTGCAACATTCTTTACAAATTAAAATATTTTTTTAATTTGGTCATCCTGCTCTACTTGTTAAAAACTCAGCATCAAATCTGTTACTTAAACTAAAATATTTGTTTTAAACAGTACTTAGATGAGGATGACATTAGATGACTGGCATATATACACACACAAAATGAATATAGTCATTTTTAAAGTTAAGTGACACTGTTTCAAGTAATTGACACAAACTTAAGTTGAATAATTCAAATGATGATTGTTTTAAGCAAATTGTTGTCTACACCTGTAGTTTAAAGACAAATCTTCTTGCCCAAGAGAAATTAAATATACGTGGGAAGAGTTAACATAGCACATTAAGCTTTAAAATCTAACTGGATAAATGTATGAATTTATACCATTGTCAGTTCTTTGAGTTAAAGTGAAAGCAGATATTAGAAAAGCAGTTTCCTCTCAGAGAATCCGTTGGTGGCGACGTTTTCTTGCTTTGGGAGTGTACAGCTTTGTTATTTGTGAGCCAGAAACCTGGACCCCAGATTGCAGTTAAGATTTTCCTCCTTTCATTTGGACACCAAAGTTCAGGAAGTTGATCCTTCTCTGGACCACCGGTGACTAAGTGCAGAGAAGTGATTTTGTATGCTTTGACTTTATCATCTTGCCAGATTTTCAAAACCTTATTGTTAATTTGTCTTCATTATTGCCAGATGTGATACAAGCATTGATAGGGTTCTATTTAATGTTTATGAACCTCTTTTAAAGGATTTAATTTTTCCGGACTTAGCCACAAGGGTTTAAATCATTAACACTTGAAATTCAAAAATTAGATTCATTCTACATTAATACCACCTTTCCCTTTCACTCTGTGTGCTGAAACCTATGGATAACCTATATTTTTAGCTGTATGGAGAAACAGGAGGAGCTCAGTTTTTTAGGGACGTTTGCAGGAAAAGAATATATATGATATCGAGACTCATATTAAAATGCAGCTACTAGATATTAAAATATCCTAAAATAATACAGACTTCAGAAAAAGGTAGATAAATACCAAGTCATTTGGCTTATTCATGAGAAGAAATGCTTAAAATTTTCAGTTTAATCTTTCTATGCTTTCTGATAAAGACCAGTTCGTGTACAACATATCTTAATATATATTCTCCCCGCTTTGACAGTGTATTTTCTTCATTACCAACACTAATATTAACATCATTACTATGTATAATCTTTAATGTTTTTTAAGACATTGGGACATGAATATTCCTTAGTTGTGACAGGCACCATTTTATAACATATAATCTCTGGAACATTTACAAACATATTTCAGTCTTCCCTAAAAAAAAAAGAAACCAAAAGGTTTGCCTCAGAATAAAGCCCATGGTATTATTTTTAAAAACTTGATACAAAAAACGAAAGTGATTCGGTATTTGTGCACAGCTCAGGGGTTATGGTCTTTTTGATTTAATGTGATAGGAAATAATTCATAACCAATATTACAATAGATGTGCTACAGTGGTATTTTTCAAAGAGAATGAGAACCAAATGTTACCGCAGAGTGCCCGTTCTGTGCCTCCCACTCTTGCAGTGGCTGGACTTGTGTAATAGGATAATTTAGAACTCACTATTTTTTAAGACAGCATTCTATTAACACATTGAATAACTCAGTGTCTTGCCAAAAAAACTGTTAGAGTCTTCAAAAAGGGGTACAGTTTTTTCGTGAACTGAATAATTTCAATATTCCAGAATCTAGTTACCAGAACTTATCTTTTCCAAAAGGCATTTCTTAAACTAATGTATAAAAAGGAAGTTCTCTGACAGAATCTCAAGAGGTTTTAGATTTGCCCCAAAATGGACAGAGGTACTTAAGTTAGGATTTTCTTTTAAGAGAGAAGAGGTTTTGCCAACATATATTTACTGAGTTATCCCAATATTTGTGGCCATTTGTTTTTTGAGAAATCTGATAGGGATGGGTGTCTTTTAGTAAAGATGCTTGATTTTACTTGAGATGTATTATCAAGATAAAACATGAAAGTGTACTATAGACTGAAATGTGTACAACTTCTCAAATTCTCACTACTGTAAAATTGCAATTTCTTATTCCTACTGTATTTAGTTTCAAGGGTCTGAATTGTATATACTCCCATATGGTGATTGATATCCATGAACACAGAAATTATAACCAGTATTCACATGTAGCTTTTTATTAGAATTAGATTTTTTAATTAAAGAATTTTTGAGAATGCCTTTTAAGGAATAAGGCAAAACATTTCACAACTGTTACAATTTCACTCTTGGATTGCCATAATTTTCTCATCTTTATTGGGTTTCACGGTTGATTTTGTCTCTTAACAAGTCTAACGTTTTTTAAAATCCTGTTTGAACATAACACCTAAAGCCTTCATGAGATTATTGCCATTGTGTTGGTACTTTCATGTTTCTGCATATAATTTTGTTTTGCTCCATCTCAGAGTTGAAATTTGATAGCACACTATCAGTTGTCAAACATTTCATATATACTTCGTTGTATATTTTGAAGAGGTGATGTAGAAACAAGTAAAGTGGTCCTTGCCCTAATTATCAGTGGGACAGGAAGCAGGTTCATAAGTATTTAATTGGGTTAAGTGCTATAGCTTAGTTGGGCCCCTGAAACCGATACTAATTTTGTCTCTCATTCTAACTGAATTACCTAGCAGTGTTACATGCACTTCACTCTGCATGTCCTTAAGCAAGTTGATTATCTGGGTTTTTCCATCTGCATCCCAGAACAATTGCAGCTCTGGTATTCCCTTCTATGTTTAATTATCAGTAATCACCACTGCTGTGGATTTGGCACCTGAGTGTCCTCTAGATTGTTTATGCCTCCTTTCTTAGCCTATGGCCACTGCCAAGTTCAGACCCTTAATCTGTCTCTTGCATCGGTGTCTTGCATCCTTTTTCTCTCTCATCTAATTCATTGTTTCTCAGAATTATCTTTCTAAAATAGATCTGAATTGGTCACTTGCCTGTTTAAAAACATTAATGGCTACAATTTAAATCCCAGTTATGGTGTATAAAACCTTTCACTCATTTATCCAGCCCACCCTTCAAGTTATAACCTATATGTAGCCCCCACCCCCACCCAAATTTTCACAGTATAGTACAGTACCCCTACCCAGCCCCTATGCACCTCTGTGGCTTTATGTTGACCTATGTGCCCCTCAAAGTTGAAATCTGGCAACAGCACACTTGTCCTTGTGCATATTTTCTCATGTTTGTTTCAGCAACCTTTTTTTTGAGTATCTACTGTTGATAGGTCCTATCTTAGATGTTGGTTTATAAATTAAAATAACTTATAAATAATTTGTAAACATAATTTATAAGTTAACATATATTAACATACAGATATAAAAATAAATATTCTTTAATGTTCTTCCCCAAAGAAACTTCCTAGACACATGACAAAATTACTGCTCCACATAACAAAATTACCGCCCTTTTATTTTCCCTTTGTTAGAATCCAGAACCTCTTTCAAAAGCAAACTTTTCCTTTTTGCCCCATGCATAGCAATGTTTTCCCATAGAACTTTATAATGGCGGTGGCTGGGTGGCTCAGTTGGTTAAGCAACTGCCTTTGGCTCAGGTCATGATCCCGGAGACCTGGGATCGAGCCCCACATTGGGCTCCCTGCTCGGTGGGAGGCCTGCTTCTCCTTCTCTCACCACCCTGCTTGTATTCCCTCTCTAGCTGTGTTTTCTCTCTGTCAAATAAGTAAATAAAATCTTTAAAAAAATTATGAATTGTCATGAGAAAATCAGAGGGAAGCTGTTAGTTACAAAGCCAGCTGTAAATGTCGTATAAGAAATACTAAGAACATGTCAATAAGACATCTCGGAAGAAATAAAGGAAGTCAAAAGATCTGTATTTTTTTTAAACAATCTTTTACTTGCGGTGCATAAGGGGTAATATAGAAGATAGTAGGAGAAGGAAAGTAAATGGGAAGTAGGGTAATTCAGGGAGAGAAACGAAACAAGAGAGACTTTGGACACAGAAACAAATTTGGAGGGACTTGGAGGGAGGGGGTGGGGGGATGGGAGAGCCTGGTGGTGGGTACTGAGGGCACCTATTGCATG